>CACVBM020001895.1:0-68380 GCA_902728155.2 Microthlaspi erraticum | reverse complement strand
ACAACCTAACTAGTGAATTACTCAGACATAATCAAAGCAAAAACACAAAGAGATGAAGAAAACATGATTGCAATAAAACAAAGTAGGAAATTCGAAATACAAGGGCGGCTCTCTTTCTCAAGAGGCTAAAAATCCATATATATAGTGCTAGGTCTTTCTAGAGGCGGCTAGGGTTAAGCCGGGCTTGAAAACATAAGTTTGGGCTTCAAAAAGGGCTTCGGGTCGACCGCGGCGTTGGGACGGTCGTGCGGGACGATCGGCCGGACAATCGGTATTGTGGCCGAGTCGGAACGGTCGGGGTCGGACGGATGCGTGGTCGGCCGCTGTGGTCGGACGGGTGAAAACTTGGCCGATGAAATCTCGGTCGGACGCGGGACGTAGTTTCCCGGGTCGGACGGCGCGTTCGTGCGTGGTGCGCGAGATGAGTTGCGCGGCCGCGAGGCGTTACTCCCGGCTCGTGCGGTTTGGTCGTGCGCGGTCGTGGCGTGGCGTGGCCGACCGCGGGCAATAGTTTCCCGGGTCGTGACTTGCGCGATCGGCCGAACGGTTTTGGACTTTGGCCGAGACTTCAGACGAACGGACGAGATTCTGGCCGAGCGTGGAACATTCGTTCCTCGGCCAGCCGGACTGCGCGGTTGGGCGCTGATTCTCGATAGAGCGTCTGGAGCAGTCTTCACTCTTTTGGTTGTAACTCCTTTTCTACTCATCCAAATTAGGCCATTCCAATTGCGTTGGAAAGTTAACTCAATCAGAGCACGCAGGGAACTGGTCTTGATGAAATCCATTGAGTAGATCTTTTTCTGGGCCCTCTTAAAGTTGGTGCTTGTGCATGGAGCTGCTTGAAGTGCAAATCCTATGGTTTTGCTCCAAAATGCATCATTTCACCTGTTTAGACTCTAGACACTATAAACACAGTAAAACTACCTTTTTAGATAGAAAACCTGCCAAAAACCATTAGAAAACAGATGCTAAAACAGTATAAAAAGTGGGTAAATTAGAGGTATATCATATTTCGATTTCCTACTCTAAGTTTTATGATTAGCTAGGGATTATATTAGAGTCTTTGTCTCGTCTTGTGCACTTAACTAATGCTGATTGCTTTACCGCGCATCTAGTAATCCGATCTTAGGTTGATTTGAGCCTCGACAGTGCTGTATCATTCGCCGGACATATTCTTTGACAAGCTAGGTTTCTTAGACTGCGAAAGTTGATCTATCTATATCTAGTGAACTGTATCAGAACCTATTCATTCTAATGCTTGATCTAATCACCTAGGGACATACCAAAAGTTTAGCGACTAGGTAGATTAGCAAAGGAGCCGGAGCCTCGAAAGTGGAATGGTTTTATATTCGTGATCTGTGTTCTAGATGGTTCTTAATATCCCAATATCCCTAATCAATTAATCTATCATTGTTTCATTGATCATTGCTTGCTTCTCTGCGATAGCCCCTATGACCTAGCGCTTTTCCTTTATTGATTTACAACCTCGTTATACTTGCTAGTTCGGTTCACCATTACAACCTCAATCATACTTTTGTTTTAGCTTGATCCAAAATCCATAGTTACAAAGTGTACTCAATAGCCAGTCCTTGTGTTCGATACCCATACTTCCGCGATCTGTGCACTTGCAGAGGTCTAGGAGTTTGGTAAAACCTGACTCCGCATCAAGTTTTTGGCGCCGTTGCCGGGGACTGCAGCAGTACCTTTGGAACTCGACTAGGATCTAGTCTAGAACCTTTTCCTGTTTTACTTTTCTTTTGCTTTTGAATTTTTAGTTTTTGATTTCTTTTCTTTGATTTTTACTTTTGTTTTTGTTTTTCCTTTTGATTTAACTTGTTTCCAAGACTCTTTTCAGGTGCATGACTAGGAGGTCCAACAAGGACAACCTAGTTGAACATCCAGAGATAGACAAGCTTGAGAAGCAACTTAGGAAGCAGAAAGCCCAAGAGATGGCCGACGAAGCAGCTCGCGCTCACGCCGCTGAAGTGGCGCGCGCTCAAGAAGAAGGAAGAGATCCACCTCCTCCTCCTCCTAATCCACAAGACCCTGCTGGAGATGTGAATGCACAACCTCAAGCTGGAGCACCTACAATCGGAGACTATGACTCTGCCGATGCTTTCTTCATGGATAGAAACCCTATCCATCCACCACCACCTGCAAGGAATGACTATGAGATCAAGCCTCAGATCATAGCATTGGTTAGACAGAACCAATTCAATGGACTTCCAGCTGAGCACCCTCTTGATCACATAGAAAACTTTGAAGAAATTTGCAGCACTACAAGATCCAATGGAGTCTCTGCTGACTACCTTAAGTGCAAGCTCTTTTCATTCTCTCTTGGCGACAAAGCTTCAAGATGGTTGAAGTCTCTGCCAGCTCACTCCATTACCACTTGGGATGAGTACAAGGCTGCATTCATCAACCACTTCTACACCAAGCAAAGATCAATTTCTGTAGGAACAAGATCTCCAACTTTCGCCAAGCCAACAATGAATCTTTCTATGAGGCGCTAGATCGATTCAAGGAGTACATTAGGGACTGCCCTAATCATGGTTTCAATGAGGGAAACCTATGGAACATCTTCTATCGTGGCATAGACCACAAGTACAAGCTTTCATTGGACACTGCAAGCAATGGAAACTTCATGACCAAGACTGTTGATGAAGCTAAGGTTCTTATTGAGAATCTTGCAGCTAGTGATTGTAACAACTGTCCTGATTATGACCGCTCAAGCCGCACCACTACTAGCTCCCCTGATTCTTTTCAAATGACTGAACTCAAGAACATGATGGCTCAAGTTCTTAAGGGACAGCTCAAGCATATCAATGCAATAGAAGGGATGAGTGATGCTAATGAAGACATCAAGAGAATGCATGGGAGATTTCTCTAATGAAGCCAATGAAGAAGATGTGAACTACATTGGAAACTATGGGAACAAGGGATACAATCCAAGCTATCGCCCAAACCCCAACATGTCTTATAGAAACCCCAATGTGGAGAATCCTCAAGACCAAGTGTATCCTCCAAGGTATCCACAACAACAAAGACCTCCTTACCAATCTCAAGGAAGTCAATTTCAGCCAAGGCAAGGATATGAGCAGAGATCATCATATCCGCCCAAGGAGCCATATGCTTCTTCACCAAATCAAGCTCCTCCAAACCAACAAGGTGGGAGATTTGAAGGAATCCTCCAACAGATCATGGATGGCCAGAAGAGAAACACTAAAGAGATGTATGAGAAGATGGACACTTTGTTCAGCAATCTCAACACCAAGTATGATGCTGTTGCCACTCATGTGAAGAAACTAGAGACTCAAGTCACTCAAACTATGGAAGCTGTTAAGAGACAGGAAGCTGAATCCAAGAAGTCCTTTTGCAACTCAGCCGCCATAGAAGAAAGATTTGAAGACCAAGTTCCAGAATGGATGCTTTCAAAACCTACTGTTGATTGCATGATTTGGCCTGAAGAGAATTACCCAGAGAGAGAGTCCAATCGAGCTAGAAAGAGAAGACTCTTCCCAAAGATTATCCCCAAGACAGATAACTCAGGAAAGTTTGTGTGCCTTGTATCATCAAAGGTAACATTCTTGAGCAATCTTTGTGTGACACAGGAGCCAATGTGAACATCATGTCTAAGAGGATAGCTGACAAGATAGGCCTCACCAAGATAGAGCCATCATCCATCTCCATCAACTATGCTGATTCATTCTCACAAACCCCTATGGCTTTGTGCCTAATGTGATGGTGCAGATTGGAAATTGCTCTATCCCCACTGATTTCCAGATTGTGGAAATGAGAGAGAGTAGCCATAGACCTCTCATATTTGGAACCCCTTTCCTGTCTACTGTGGGTGCCATATTTGATTTCCCCAATCAAAGAATCTCTTTCAACAAGGTGAACAAGGGTATGTTCTTCCCTATGTGTTCAACAAAGAACTCTTTTGTTGACATGGTCCAAGAGGAGAAAGCTACTTTGAAGCCACCCCAAGAAGGAGAAACTGAAGAAACAATCAAGGAAGATCCCATTCCTAAGCCCAAGCAGCTTGCCAAACAAGCAAGGAGTAAGACTAAGGCCCCTACACCAAAACCGCCCAAGGGATCAACCAAGATTGAAGATGAGGCCAAGCCAAGAAGAAGGTTAGAAAACCTAGGTCTGGCCGCAACATGAAGCTTCTATTCCCAAAGGAGCTTATTGATGAGAATCTAGAAGGATTCAAGGAGAAAGTGACAAGAACTCTAAAGCTTTTTCCTAAGGCAGTAGTGCCAAGGGACATTCATGGAGAGATTGTCTATCCAGCTGTGAATCACCCACCAGATACTCATTGCAAGGAGAAAAGACTTGGAGGATCAAAGATGCCTCTTGTCTCCATCTTCTCCTGAGTGCCAAGCCTTACAGTCAAGCTAAAGACTTAAAACAAGCGCTGCATGGGAGGCAACCCATGAGGTACTTTTACTTTTCTTTCTTTAAATTTCTTAGTTTTTGTTTTGCTTTTGTGTTTTCTTTGTTTTAAGATAGGATAGAAGGAGAAAAAGGTGTGAAAACACAATCCGCGCCAAAACATTGGCCGCGGACGCGCAAAAGAGAATTTTGGCCGAGCAATTCCAATCTGGCCGACCGTTACGGTCGAGCCGGGAAGGAAAAGCCGTGCTCGGCCGGATTCGCACGCACGAACCGGAGAAGATAGGCCGCGATCGGCCGAAATTTTGTATCGGAACGGACCGACCGTGCCGGTCGATCCGGGAAACATACGCTCGGCCTCGGCCGAAATTCTCTCGCCAAACAATTTGGCCGACCAAATCGCTCGACCGCGACAAATCCATCGGCCATCGGCCCAAAATTTTCTAGGCCAAGGTAAGTCCCCTTTTCATTTAATTCAAACCGGTTTTAACCAATCTAAACCAACTTAAACCGGTTTTCAATCAAAATTCGAATTTGAAAAGGAAAATTGATAGGATTAGATCTTATTTACTTCACCTTTCCCTTGAAAACACAAGAACCTCTCTTTCTTCTCCAAAACCCTAAACTCCATTAGAGGAACTCTAAGAGTTTTGATTTCAAAACTTTTACTGTTCATAACTCTAAATTGGAATTTACTTGCTCTTGCAACCTTATTCACTTTTCAACACACAAGGTATGTCTTCTAACTCTAATCCTATGTTTATGCAAGATCGAAAATCTCAATAAGTTTCATGTTTGGTCTAAACTCTTGTCTAGACTTGAAATTAGCATCCTTATAGTCTTGTAATGAACTTTGCTAGGTGGAACCTAGGTGGTTTAGAGTTAATTTGAAGTTTAATTTCACAATTGAATAGTTTTTCACAAAACTTATTGGGCATTCCAAACCCCTTATTCAAAGGTGAAATTGCTTAGGCATACTTCAATTCATTAGTTTATCTAGTGATTACTTGGATTAGAAACTCAATTTCTCTTGATTTGCTGAAAATTTTGATTTTAAGCACCATAATCTTGGGATGAACAGTAAAATCCGAAAATTAACTTTGAAAAAGTGAAATTTCTATTTTGTCTCTTTGATTCATGATTAAGCCTTGAGTTGTTCCTTTATTCCATATCATTATTACAACTCAATTAGCTTATTCTTCTTTTGCATTAATCACAAACTCATATTTCTTCCCAAGAATTTGCTCTTGTAGGTACACAATGGCAAAGACAAAAGGAAATGAGAGTATGAAGAAGAAGAAGAACCCATTCATGGAACCACCAAAGAAGCAAATCAAGCTAGGGAGTAGTAGCTCCAATGCAAGAGCAGCAATACCAACTTCACCACATTCCATTGATGCAATCAAGAACATGTGGAGAGTCCAAGAAGAGGAGAAGATGATTGGGCACTTGTAACCTTTGTTGGAGAACAAAATCAAGACCCAAGAAAGTGTAAGAAGGCAATGGAGAAGGTGAACATCGAGCCATGTGTGAAGATGGACACCCAAACCCTTGATCTTCTCAAGATAAGAGATGATGTCACATGGTACATAAGGAAGCTAGGCTTGAGCAAGCTCTTCAAGCTAGAATGTAGTGAGTACTCACAACTCACCAAGGAGTTCCTCTCACAGTAGCTCTTGCCTTTCCCAACCACAATGGAGACCAACCAGCTGGTGATGGACTCCTACTCTTCAAGATAGGCGATGCCAATGGGCGCATATCCATCTCAGCTCTATGCCAACTCTTTGGACTTCCCAATGAGACAGCACATGACTTCAAGGAGAACTCAAAGAGGAAACAAGCTGCCTTTGCTGATTGGACACACTTTGCCAATGAACCATTCTTGCCTTCAAGGTCAAAGGTGTCTAGAATCACTCATCCAGCCATTCGCTATGTGCACCGCCTCATCTCCACCACTTTCCAATGCAAACAAGAAGCCAACAAGGTCACAACTGATGAGTTCTACATCCTCACCACACCATTCATCAAGCATGAGTACAAGGCCAACCTTGGACTTTTACTTGCCAAGACATTCATCAATGTGAGGAAGCTAGCTCAAGACTTGGAAGGCAACAAGAAGCTTTGTGTTCGTTTTGGGAGGCTTATCACGGCCATAGTACTGCATGTGGGGATTGACATTCCCAACTATGAGCCACTACCCAAGCCAACCCCTTTGGATCTCCATGCTCTTCAGCACATCCACTTCCTAAACCGTTGGACTAAAGACCCAACTCGGTTTTGCTATGAGTTTCCAATTGGTCCAGCCAACACTTCCCTTGTCTTGCTGCCACATGAGACATCCCAAGCCTACGCTCAGGAGTTGTCACTTTCCAGCCCAATGAGGAAGAGTTCTATGTTCCATCAAGTGAGAAACCATCATTCCCCATGCTCACCTATCGCACACTTCAGCATGCAGTCAAGACTCAACGCCGCATCCAAGAACGCCATGTTCTCACTACTGGCATGGCTGCGCACCAAGCTCTAGACCGTGTTAACAAGCTGGAGAAGATAGTGGAATGCCAATCTCGCTTCATCTCACGCCTAGTCCGCGTAGTTCGCCACATTGCACCGGAGAGACTCTTTCGCCCTTCTTCCACCGCTAGAGAGCCATATGAGCCTGACCTTGGTGAGTTCTCACTAGACTCAGAGCTTGGTTCAGAAGGCGATGACCCCATAGATGAGGAAGAGAGTTCTTCTCACTGCCACACATAGTCATCTCAAGTGGTACTTAGTGCAATGGACACTTACAAATCTCCATTTTCTATCCCTATCTTATTTTAATGAATTTTTCTTTATTTTTCTTTTACTTTGAATATTACCTCTCACCTTAATGTGATTTGCTTTCACCGGGACGGTGCAAGTTAAGTCTGGGGGGAGTTTTATTGTGTTACTAATGCATTTTTCTTTCTTTTCTTATGTTTTATTCACTTTGTTTCATGTTTTTCAAAAAGTTTTATTGAGTCAAAAACCAGTCCGGAAGTTATGAACTTGCTTTGAGAATTGAGAGTGTTATGCTAACAATCCATGACCCTAGAGCAGAAACCAGCTAAAGGCACAAGCCTAACAGAAGCTCTTACAGTGGATCGACATGCTAGCTCAGCAAAATTTCTAAGGTAACCAAGCAATCTAGAGTTAACCTCACCTTAATCAATCTTAATTACTCTTGTCAAGGGGGTTGGCATACATGTCGACAGTTCCTTGCTTGATTTTCAATAAGATTTGTCTAATCTTTAAAGAGTTCTCCTCTCTCTCCCATCCCAAATGGTAAGTAATGTTATGAGAAAAAGCTCAAAGAGCACAAGGACAACAAGTAAGCATGAGGAATGCATATGTCTGTACCTTCATGTCTTATGGAATACCTTAGTCAAACAAGGAACAAGCTAAAGACTTATCCTGTGGTTGAAAGAAGGGTCAATAGAAAAAATAAAATGATACCCTAGAAAAGTAGGGAGAAATTGACCTTTCAAAGTTCTGATGTGAGAAAGAGAGAGGAAAAGAACTCATTGCACTTAAAGAGGCAATCTTGGAGAGGATCAAGTGGGTAAGAACAAGTTCAATTGATCGATGTCCCCTTGATAAAGAATTCACGCTTTAAATTTATGCAAGAGGTTAGCAATAGAGAGTTTGGATTGCTGGATGAGACTAGTTGGGTTGGTATTGTTCGCTAAACTTGCAGGGTGTATGTGAAGCTAACCTTATGTTGTCTATGTTCATAGTGGAATACAGGAAAGGAACCTTTCACAGGATATTCAAAAGAGCAAGGGAGCTTCCACGTTTTCAAACCTCTTTCACGGATTTAGATTCTTTTTGCTTGAGGACAAGCAAAGATCTAAGTCTGGGGGAGTTGATATACCTCTAATTTACCCACTTTTTATACTGTTTTAGCATTGTTTTCTAATGGTTTTTGGCAGGTTTTCTATCTAAAAAGGTAGTTTTACTGTGTTTATAGTGTCTAGAGTCTAAACAGGTGAAATGATGCATTTTGGAGCAAAACCATAGGATTTGCACTTCAAGCGCTCCATGCACAAGCACCAACTTTAAGAGGGCCCAGAAAAAGATCTACTCAATGGATTTCATCAAGACCAGTTCCCTGCGTGCTCTGATTGAGTTAACTTTCCAACGCAACTGGAATGGCCTCATTTGGATGAGTAGAAAAGGAGTTACAACCAAAAGAGTGAAGACTGTCCAGACGGCTCTATCGAGAGAATCAGCGCCCAAACCGCGCAGTCCGGCTGGCCGAGAAACATGTTCCGCGCTCGGCCAAATCACGTCCGTCCGACTGAAGTCTCGGCCAAAGTCCAAACCGATCGGCCGATCACGCACACGACCCGGGAAACATTGTCCCGCGGTCGGCCAAGCCAAACGCTCCACGCCACGCCGCGCACGACCAAAGCGCGCGAGCCGGGAAACAAGCCTCGCGGCCGCGCAACCCTTCCGCGTACCACGGCCGATGCATCCGTCCGAGCCGGGAAGAACGTCCCACGTCCGGCCGAGAATTCTCATCGGCCAAATCTCATCCGTCGACCACGCCGGCCGACCCGAATCCGTCCGACCCCGACCGTTCCGACTCGCCCACGACCCGATGTCCGGCCGATCGTCCCGACCGACCGTCCCAACGCCGCGGTCGACCCGAAGCCCTTTTGAAGCCCAAACTTATGTTTTCAAGCCCGGCTTAACCCTAAGCCGCCTCTAGAAAGACCTAGCACTATATATATGGATTTTTAGCCTCTTGAGAAAGAGAGCCGCCCTTGTATTTCGATTTCCTACTCTAAGTTTTATTGCAATCATGTTTTCTTCATCTCTATGTGTGTTTGCTTTGATCATGTCTGAGTAATCCACTAGTTAGGTTGCTAGGGTTACTATTCAATGAGTTGCTTGCATGATCTTTGATTTCAATGATTAGCTAGGGATTATATTAGAGTCTTTGTCTCGTCTTGTGCACTTAACTAATGCTGATTGCTTTACCGCGCATCTAGTAATCCGATCTTAGGTTGATTTGAGCCTCGACAGTGCTGTATCATTCGCCGGACATATTCTTTGACAAGCTAGGTTTCTTAGACTGCGAAAGTTGATCTATCTATATCTAGTGAACTGTATCAGAACCTATTCATTCTAATGCTTGATCTAATCACCTAGGGACATACCAAAAGTTTAGCGACTAGGTAGATTAGCAAAGGAGCCGGAGCCTCGAAAGTGGAATGGTTTTATATTCGTGATCTGTGTTCTAGATGGTTCTTAATATCCCAATATCCCTAATCAATTCAATCTATCATTGTTTCATTGATCATTGCTTGCTTCTCTGCGATAGCCCCTATGACCTAGCGCTTTTCCTTTATTGATTTACAACCTCGTTATACTTGCTAGTTCGGTTCACCATTACAACCTCAATCATACTTTTGTTTTAGCTTGATCCAAAATCCATAGTTCAAAGTGTACTCAATAGCCAGTCCTTGTGTTCGATACCCATACTTCCGCGATCTGTGCACTTGCAGAGGTCTAGGAGTTTGGTAAAACCTGACTCCGCATCAGCACACGGCCTGACTTGGCGTATGCTGTAGGCTTGGTGTGCAGGTTTATGAGTAGACCTATTAAGGAACACTGGTTAGGTGTGAAATGGGTCTTACGGTACTTGAAGGGGGCTGCTTCAACCAAGCTGAGTTACACCAACGAAGGAGAGTTCACACTCAGAGGATACTGCGACGCATACTATGCAGCTGACTTGGACAAGAGGAGGTCAATCTCAGGCATAGTGTTTACCCTGGGAGGTAACACAATCAGCTGGAAATCCAATCTACAGAAGATTGTAGCTTTGTCTATAACAGAAGCTGAGTACGTTGCGTTGGCAGAAGCAACTAAGGAAGCGGTATGGCTTAAGGGTTTGATGAATGAGTTAGGATTCGAGCAGGAAGCAGTAGAGATTCATTGCGACTCTCAGAGTGCAATAGCATTGGCGAAAAATGCAGTACACCACGAGAGAACAAAGCACATCGATGTCAAGTTCCATTTCATCCGTGATTTGATCTCAAAGGGCAAAATTCGAGTATTGAAGATCGCTACTGAGTACAATCTTGCAGACATCTTCACCAAAGTTCTTCCAGTGGGCAAGTTTCAAGAAGCCTTGGAGCTGCTCAGGATCAAGAGCACTGAGGAGAAGCCTGACTTAAGTTATTAAAGGCTGAGCGAGTTTGCTCAGAAGCTGGGAGGTTCAAGTTTCCAGGAGCTAAGAGTTATTCAGAACAATTTTATGTTCTAAGAAGATGAGAGGTGATTTGAAGCTCATCTTTATCCACTAGGACGTCACACGAGATGCAGAACAAGTGGAGATTTGAAGGTTAATGTTCTGAATCTCATGTGAATTTGTATCTTCCTTTGTGCCTTAGATCGTTTTAAGTTGGGTTGGCCGGTTTAGGCGTAACCGAGAATCAATGTGTCGGTCAAGTCACATTTGGGTAGATCCTTGTACCGGCTAGTCATAAAGTCGAAGTAGGAGAGAGAGAACCCAAGATAAGATCTGAAGTTTATCGTTGTAACAGATCGGGTGAGAGAAAAGAGAGATAAGGCACAGAGGAAGAAGACGATCCATAGATCAAGCTTCGAGCTAAGTTCTAGTGGATTATTGCCGGTAGAAACCGTGCCCCAGGAGAGTAGGAAACGAACTCTTGGGTTACTAAATCCGTGTGCTCCTTTCTTTTATGTTTTCTTCGTACTTCTTCGATTGATTCTATACACACGAGCGAGAGAATTTCGGTGAGGAATCTGGGGTTACGATCGCACACTCTTATATCTAGATTACATTGTAATTCCATATAATCGTTGTTTTGTAATTTTCAGCTAGACTTTTCACTTTTGGGTAGTTTTATACTTCTATCACACTTACCGCTAATGCGCTAAAAGAACATAGTAAACATTAAACCAATAAGGCAATAACCAACGGAAACTGTCACCAATCAAAAGATAAAGACAAAATTACAAAGCGATTCGCAACCATTTCATACCACCGAGGCAATGCACCAACCACCTTAAACAAGTGAAACTACAAAATTTAGCATCAACTTCAACGTACCAACATTTTTGTTGTCTTCTCCATTGTCGGTGCATGAAGGCTAAGACTAAATGGCCAATTTAGGTATTTCTTACGTTAAGAACTGGCCATGAGTCCTTCACGCTCAATAAGGCCTAAATTCGGCCCATTCTCATGTTAGGACAACAAATGTCTCTATATGGTAATCTCCTCTTCCGTATAACCTTTTTTGGCTAAAAATCTTTAGTTGTAAGTTTGTGACTTGTATACTGTAACCAAATAGCCAAATTTTTTAATTCTTATACAAAGAGTTATTTTTATTTTAATAAAGCCTTGGCAGATTCTTTTGAAGACAGAAAAACATTTGCTGGATACTTAAAATTTTTAACTATTCAATTTTACTGCTTGGTTTGTCGCTAGACCTTTTCCTTTTTTGTTTGTCTTTGTCGCTAGACATGCACTAGTTGTTAACTTAAAACTAGTATTATTCTTCAAAGGAAAAAATGATTATGATAGTTGTGCAAAATAATTATTGCAATAAAACAAAAGAAATTATATCAAGTGATAATTTCAAATATTTTTTTTTTTTAGGGATTCTTGCACTTCTAACCCACAATTTGAAGTCAATGGCAAAAGTAACCTGCTGTTTTTTTCATTTTAGCTTCACCCTGGTTTTTCCAGATAATAACGAAAATGCCATTACTTTTTTGGCCGGTGGTCTACGGCTGAGGTCTACGATATCCGCCAGAAGACCAACTGAACCTCATCCTCTACACTTATTAACGAAACTGCCACTCTCATCAATGAACTCAACCACCATTTTCAACCAACTCCAAGCTTTTAATGCTTCATACTATTAGTTGTGAAATACTCCAAACATAATTCTACATCCCTTACATTCTAACACTATCATTTTCTCCACATTTTCATCCCAAAAACTCTCTAATTCTACTTTTCATATTTCAAGTTCTTGATTTTCTCAAAATCGGGTTTGTGGCTTTCCTCACCACCGCCGAACGGTTGTGAAGGCTTAAAGACAAAGTTTCATCCCTCGGCGGCCCTAAAGACGACGGCCAGGTTGTGGTTTACTCCATTTTCGTTTTTTCAGATCTGAGTCGATATCGTAGATCTCAGGGTTAGGTCTATAGGTCAACGCATAGGTTAGTTTTGCAATTGACTAAGACAAATCTGTGGAGTTAGACCGCGTAGAGAGTTCTAATAATCCCTTTGAAAACAAAAAAAATATCGTAAACCTCAAGCAGAGGTCTATTTTGAAAACAGGTTAGTTTTGCAATTGACCAAGGGAGGGCTTTTTTTTTGAGGTCTACAGATGAGGTCTATTGGTCAAAGAGGTTAGTTTTGCAATTGACTGAAGTTCTGGTTTTTACCTTAGACCTCTTAATGTGGTCTATAACAACAAATTTAAGCTGACGTCTACGTCAGAGGTCTACATAGGTTTTAGATCTCAGTCTTAGGTCTACCTTAAAAAGTTGGTCAACGCAAAATAATAGGAGGTCTACGATAGTGGTCTACAGGTGGAAAAAAATTTCAAACAATTGCAAAAGTAACCTGTCTGAGGTCTACAGATTTCGTAGACCTCCCCAGTAGACCGTATAATTTTTCTAGACTACAGGTTGAGGTCTATTTTGTTCGTGAGGTCTACCCAAATTTTTTGGATGAATTGCAAAACTAACCTCTTTTTTTGTAGACCGCATTTGTAGATCTCAAAAAAGTCTTCCCTTGGTCAATTGCAAAACTAACCTTTTTTAGACCTCTTTAGTAGGTTTACGTCTACGATCTGGTTTGGAGGTCTACATTTTTTCCGTTTTTTAAAATCGATTTTCTGCGAAAACTAAAATTGTTTTTGTTAATTTTTTTCATAAATACTTCTATTAGCCTAATAACTTGTCCCTATGAGAGTTTTGCATGCTAATGTTATGTAATGAAGGTTGTATTAGATTTTTGGTTAAATTTGGTAACTTGGTTAAACTCTGTAGACCGCAGCCGTGTGTGGAGGTCTAACGTTTCCGTCTACAGGGCATCCATCAATATATATTAATGTGTTTTCCCTTTGGTTTTCATGCAGATCATGGTTTGTTTGGCATCCGTGTATGGAGCGTGGACTATCAGAGACAGAAAATGGTATTTTGAGGTTGATAAAACGAGAGGAGGTAGAATGTTCTACCTGCAGGATGATTGTAAACATGAAGAGCTGGTTGAAATGGTTGTGAACGACTACATGTTGCAAGTTAATGGCGAGCTGCTGGAGTTGTCATATCCATTACCAGCTGCTATGATGGAGAAATTGCCAACGGATTCACCTCCTATGTATGTGACGAACGACAGACAAGTTGGGAGCTTGGTGGAGTTATGTAAGGAGCATGTGGTCCGTCTTTGCGTCTCGACCCGCGTTGGTATGGGAAGGAACTACAACGAACCAATACATGAGTGTGTCCAAGAAGAAAAGTCTGAAGAGGTGGATAAAGAAGACGTGGAAGAAGAATTCGGTGATGAAGGCTGGGATGATAACGAGTCTGATGATGTAAACTGGAATGACAAAGCATGGGATGTAAATTCAGAAGATGAATCTGATGATACTCATGACAATGATAGTGCTGATGATGTCGACAACCCCGACGATATCGATGCAGATTATAGTAAGTATGGCAAGGTGAAAGATGAGGAAGAGGGTGAAGAGAGTTTGTCTTTCCGTGAAAGGCTCCGTAGAGGTTTCTTTCCGTGAAAGGCTCCGTAGAGGTGTTTGGAATGGTGGAAATGGAGGGTTCACAGGCACTTGGTCTGACACTATTCTGGTAAATCACAGCTATGCCTCTAAAGAAGCCCTTCTTTCTGAGTTGCGACTGACGGCTGTGATGGCAAGATTCGCATTTAAAGTCTACAAGTCCACTACGGATTGTTTGTGGCAAAATGTGTTGTCAATGGATGTGCATGGAAGTTGAGAGCAGCTGTGAAGAATGAACCGGATTGCTTCTGGGTTACCAAGTACGTAAAGGGTCACACTTGTTCAATTATGGACCGTGTAGCTCACCGTAGACGAGCTACTCCAAGATATATTGGACAATTGTTTGTGGAGCGGACTGGACTCATAGATGGAATTGTCCCTCGACAAATTGCAGATTCGATGAGGATCATGTTTGGCTGAATCTTACCTATACAACGTCATACCGGGCTCTCAAATTCGCTCAAGTATTTGTCAGGGGAACTCCAGAAGATGGATATGCTAACCTTCCTTCTTTCCTCTAGCATATGGTGTTGTTGATGCGAGACTAATGAGTCTTGGGGATGGTTTTTTGATAAATTGCAGTCTTGTTTCTCACCACATCCGATGGTCATTGTTTCAGACAGAGCATTGTCCATTGAAAATGCTTGTGTGAATGTGCTTCCATGGGTCACTAGAGGAATATGCTACTATCATCTTCAGCAAAATATTATCAAGACATATGGTGGTAAGGAGCTTATGTATCTGGTTAAAGGAGCTGCTTATGCCCACACTCTAGCTGAATATAATCGGTGCATGGACTCACTAAGAGCTGCGCACCCAGAACTCGCAGCATACATGGAGTTGGCCGACCCTAAGCTTTGGTCTAGAGTACATTTTCCCGGTGATAGGTACAACATCAAGACGAGCAACATTGCTGAATCTATCAACTCGGCTATTAAAAAGGCAAAGGGTTTTCCCATACCCTCTCTACTCCAGTTTATTAGAGAGATGTTAGGGCGGTGGTTCTACAAAAGGCGTGAAGATGCTTTAAGTCTGCAGACACCATACAGCAAGGGAGTTGAGTATATACTGGCCATCCGTGAACATTACGCTCAGTAGCAACATTGCTGAATCTATCAACTCGGCTATTAAAAAGGCAAAGGGTTTTCCCATACCCTCTCTACTCCAGTTTATTAGAGAGATGTTAGGGCGGTGGTTCTACAAAAGGCGTGAAGATGCTTTAAATCTGCAGACACCATACAGCAAGGGAGTTGAGTATATACTGGCCATCCGTGAACATTACGCTCAGTCAATGGATGTTCAGCGGATAGATGCAACTAGTTTCCATGTTGCTTCTGGACGTTCGCACTATGTAGTTGATCTAGAACAGGGTAAATGTGAGTGTGGAGTGTTCCAAGTCGAGAAAATGCCCTGTACACATGTCCTTGCAGCGCTTGCCTCAGCTGGTGTGCACGTCTCACACCATACATGTGACACATACTCGCAGGAATGCTTGTATGCGACCTACGCCCATCCTATATATCCTGAGGAGGAAATTGACAACCACAAGAAGAAGAGCGAGCGGTGCCGACCTCCAAAACCGAAGGATGGGCCTGGTCGTAAGAAGAAATCAAGATGGCAGTCGTGGCTGGAAATTTCTAGGAAGTCTAAGAAGAAAGGCAAGAGTCGAAGGAAGAAGCCCAAAGTTTACAGCTGCTCCAAATGCAAGCAACCAGGACATACGCGCCCGTATTGTGTAAGCTTCGTGCGTCCCGCATTCCATTAGTTTTCATTACACAACCTCTGTAATTTGTTTGCTCTTCACTAGGTGTCCAAGCCTGCTGAGAAGTAAACTCGGCGGTCTACGAGCGGTCTTCCGGAGGTCTACGAGGCTTTCACGTAGCTTCTCTGGAGGTCTACGAGGCTTTAACGGAAATTCAGTGGAGGTTTACGATGCCTACTAGACGTTATCTCGCGATCTGCTTATACATTCGTGGAGGTCTACGAGATGTTCTCTGGCGGTCTATTATTGCTTTCGTACTATTTGATCATTATTATTGTTTAATACTAAGTGATGATTTCCTTGTTCGAGACAAGCCCTAATACTAAAGACGGATTTCATTTCATTGCTTAATGCGAGTCCGAATAGATACATCCGAAATAGTTATACAAAAGGTGAGATCAATGTTGTCAAGAGGGGCCTCAAAAAATATAAACCCTCCCTTTCACCGTTAGTAGAGGGGCACAATAAAATTAACCCACCCTGAAGCCGTTACTAAAGTTAGATCAGCATCTCCCGTCGAAAGGATCAAGACCGTCCCAGTCACGGATCCTCGGTCCCTTGCAATCGGTCTCCTTGAAAATGTCACAAGCATACCTACTCCGAATTGCCTTGACGTTCTTGTTGCACAGTGAAGAGGCTGAAAAATCGTTTCCAGTTGCGTGACACTCGATGTATTTCAGACAGTAGACACCGCAATCCCCGGGACCCTTTTGCTCCGGCACACCAGCAACCCGTTCGTGAGTAAATTTATCGAACGGATAGTTGTCACGTTCTTCCACCAGTGCCATCTCGCGTAACATGTACGCCATCATCACAGCCACGGGTTCCACCTCCGTCGCCAGTTCTTCATCGTCCATACGGCAGGGATAACTATCCCAGATCGTGATGTGCCTCTTCGGTAAGGAGATGAATAGAGCAACCCAGTGGTTCTTCCCAATGTTAAACGGGAGATATAGGTCGTCAATGTCCCTGCACCATCGTTTATTCGTCTGGCAGAATTCTGGTTTCGTGCCTTGGAAGTAGTCAAGTGAGTCAGGTGGGAGGTACTTCCCAAGTCCAAAGACATTAGGCTCAGACTTCTTGAAATCGTCATACTTTGCCGTCCAAAACAGACTAAGACCACTATCGATGAGACAAAGCCTGTCACTTCTAAAGCTGTGCGGTTGTTCTTTCATTCTGAGCCGCAGCAGATTGATGACCGCGTCCATGTGCTGATGAAAAGAAAAAGATTGAATATTGCATTACAATTACACTAAACCTCAATATGCGGTCTACAAAAGAGAATTATGACAGAGGTCTACTCATGCGGTCTAAACATAGACCTCTCTAAATGGTGTACTAATGCTTACCGAGTCCGATAGCCATTGCGGCTGCGTAATGAGTTCCCACCACCAATACCACACGGGAAACTTATCCTTGTCAAGCTTTGGATACCCACTAAAGCAAAAGTGTGTAATTAGTATACTAATCACAATAATCGGAATTATAAAGAAGTTTTCCAGAGGGTTACTTACGCTGTAGACTTCAGGAACGCCGTTAGTTCCTTCCGAACATTCTTGTCTTCGGGCAGATACGGATTGTAGACCGCTAAGCGCTGCTTCTTGTTACGTATGAGCTCCTTAACCGTAACGTTTCCCACGAACGGAGACTTTTGAGATGGGGCCAGTTTCCTTTCCCTCTGATCCTTAGCCCTGATACTCATTAGTTTCGCGTTGAACTTTCGCTGATTCTTCCTGATGTCTGCTAGGCATTCTTCTTTGCTTGGCACATAGGTCTTAACATATGCGACGCTGCTGTCGTCCCGGTTAGCACTGTTTGATGGACCGGCGTTTTGGTTCTGCATTTGAGGACAATTTGAGTTTGAAAAACAATTCAGACCACAACAAATAGGCACAAACACTCTCGGAACATTTATTGTAAGTCAAGTAAACAGGTTCATTAAAATTACACACATGATTTGCAAGGAAAGAAAAACGTGACAAGTTTGTGTTTATAGATTGAAAAAAACAACGGATTGGGCTCTACTTGGTCTTCAATTTTCTAGGTCGAAGGACCCTATCCTGGTCAGGCTTAAGTTGCACTTTACGCTTAACTTGCACTTTACGCTTATCTTGCACTTTAGAAGAGTTGGGAGATTTGGGAGAGGGATCAGTACTAACCGGTTGAGCAGTTTTAGCTTCTTTGGCGCCGGTCACATCTTCTTTGGCGCCGGTTTCATCTTTTTTGGGAGAGGGATCGTCGGATCTACGCTGCTCCTGAAGCCTTACATCCATCAGCTGCTTCACACTACGCTCCAGACCAGCAACTGTCGAGGTAAGTGCAGCTAGTTGCCGGTCATACATCTGGAACCCTGCCTTCAGATCAGCAGACAAGGTCCGGGTGCAGTCAGAAATCAACCTCTGCATCGTCTCCTCGATATCATCATAGTTCGATGGAGGAGTAGGACGAGGTCTCTTCTTCGAATCTGTGAAACTAGCCTCCACTTTTATTGGAGGCTTCACGTCCACTCGCGGGTGATTGGAGACCAAGACACCTTCCTCGTCCCAGTCGCTTGGCTTCCACCTCCACCGACCACCTAACTCCCCGTAGATTGCCTTGATGAGGTTGTCGACGTACAAATCTTCTACATCATCATCCCAGCGTGGATAAACTTCTTCCCTATCGACTAGCTCACAGTTTTTAAAAACAACCTGCAAAAACAAAACAAAATGAGTCCAGGTCTATCTACTAACTACTACTTGCCAGCAAGTACTCGATTCTCAGATTTATGTTTACCTGCTTCAGCATTGCCTCCGCGATGTACCTTTTGCCTTGAATACCCTTGTACGCAAGGAGCGGTGGTGATGGTTTAGATGGCAGAGGAGCACCGTATTTCTCTGCAAAATTCGGCATGCTCTCAAAAGCCCAAATTTGGAGAACCTCGATGAAACCCTCCAGCACATAACCCGACTTCTCCAAATCCACTCCTTTAATGGACTTGATGAGCTGCAAGAAACAAACTCGGCCCCACGGGTATTCCTCAAACTTCTCCAAATCCAACACAAGCCTAGCTAGCTTGACAGGTGTCTCGGCAGCGGATCTACGGGCCTGAATGAAGCCTGCGTATATGGCTAGGTAGCCCAATCTAAGCTTATCCTCCCTTGGCCACTCGCCTGCCCACTCACAAGCTTCAGCCAGCTGGTCAATGCTAGGCCCTACCTCGACGTTGACACCCAACCTCTCCCAGAACTCGCACACGGCATCCGTTGCTGGAGCATCAGGTGTCTCTAGGTTCTCAACATACTCGCAGTTGAGGCCGGTGATGGCTGAGAACTCGTGCAATGAAAATCTTATCGGATTTGCCCCCACAGCGCTCCATATCTCATACTTCTTCTTGCATACAACCTGGAAACAGAGCATGGCATGCGCAATCCGTGAAGCCCACTCGAATTGAAGGTCACGGAACTTTAGGAAGATACCAATCCTGGAGTCACTGATTTCATTCCATTCGTCGTCGGTGAGGAGCTTTCGGAGACTATCGAAGAGCTTGGTGTTCTTGCTACACCTGGAAATGCTTTTCCCTGCGTCCGGATCGCCTCCTTTGGTGTAGAATCTCCTGGGGAATGTCGGCTTTGACATCCTACAAAAAGAGTAGAAGCTATTAAGTCCAATCAGTTGAGGTCTACCAAGGAGGTCTAAGCTCGAGGTCTACATTTACTTATCAACTACAGTCTAAGTATGATGGCTATGACTGAGGGCTATCACTGAGGGCTACGACAGCGGTCTACGATACAACATTAAAAAACGGTTTTAAGATACCTGTTGTTCGCGAAATCCCAACGCCTAACGCCAACGAAGATCTGGAAACCTGATACAGTTTTTTAAACAGAAGGAGTATTACCATATCGAGTTTCGTAATAATAGCAATTTTTCAATCAAAATTACCCGTGAAATCAATGTCGGAAACGAGACTTACGGGGTGAAGTATTAAGGATTAGACCGCGGCGGAGTAAGGAGTAAGGATTACGGATTAAACCACCACATGCAAAGGCCAAAGAACTCTCAGTGGGAAATAAACTTAAAGTAGTTAGAATTTCACTAGAATGAAGAACTTACCGGCGGCAGCGGGTTCTGTAAGCGGCGGAGACAGCGGGTTGTGTAATCGGCGGAGACAGCGGGTTGTGTAATCGGCGGAGACGGCGGTTGTGTATTCGGCGGAGACAACGAAATCGCCTCTAGCGGAGAGCGAAAGGTCAGACACAGATTAGGGTTACGAATGAGGCTTACCACAGCGGTTTTCCGTATATATATGTCGGTTAAATGGTTTAACTTGGTTTTCTTCGGTTCGAATTAACTGAATCGGTTTAACTATACTCGACTAATTTTTCCATTCGATTTGGGTTTATCTTTTCTGATTTCTTAGTGTTTACGGTTAAATTACGGTTTCCTCTTTTCATATAACTTTATTCCCAACTTTATAGTCCTAACGGTTAAATTAGTGTTTAGAGGTCTCAATCACAGTGTATACGTTTGAGGTCTACGTTTGAGGTCTACGTCTGAGGTTTACGTATGAGGTCTATTTGGAGTTCTACGTAAGAGGTCTCTGATTAGGAATACGATGATTTGCAATACGCACAACCAAATTAAGTGTTTCAACCCGAATAGCTACATTCATCAACCAAACACAACATAGCTACATTCAACAACCAAACACAAAGTAGCTAATGAGACAGACAAGCACGGCAATTACAGTAACCGCCGTCGTCACCTCGACTCTTCTTAAACGCTTCATCTTCAGAACTTGGTTCTTCACATCAGTTAACTCTGCCTCAGTCCGAAGCAAGGTTTCGCGTTCTTCAGATTCAGGTTGGCGAAAGCCAAAACGAGGGTTGTCGACGGCCCATTTGAGTTGTAGAAACTCCTCCATCATAGCCTCGTCCCACCATTTCATAAGATGTGGGAAACCAAGCTACAATGATGAAAAAAACGAATCTCTTCAATATTTTTGGTAAAACAAAGCCACTTAAGATGTCGAAAACTATTTACAGTTAACATTACCTTATAATTCTTGCATCCAAAAAACATCCGCCCTGGATGCTCGTCCGTATGGTCCATCATTTTCAGCGGAGTTAACAAACCGCAGTAGCATCTGCTCGGTATTCCATAGCTTATATCTCGACTGGTATGAGAACTCACATCTTCTTCGTCCTTACTGACTACCCTAGCAGAGCTTCGAGTAGCCAGCTGGTCAGAGCTACTCGAACCCTCCGTTAACCAGCTAAAGCGCCCCATTCCTGTGTACGATGAGAAGATATCAGTTATTTTAAAAAACAGTAATTATTCAATGACCAGATCTCACCCACAAAATGAAATAGAAGCAAACCTAACCAATACGATCGCCGGAACACTTGATACTGTCGACGGCGGCAAAGAAGACGGATGAGAACAGCGGCCGGAGGATGAGCGGCGGAAGGATGAGCGGCGGAAGCCAAATAATTTATTTCTAGAAAATTAAAATTAGGGTTTACATCTCTATTTATACACCCGAGGGAGCTGCGGTCTAGTACTGCGGTCTAAGATATTTGAAATTTTGGTTCGCGCTCATAATTCCCGCTCGGTTCTTTTAAAAATTTTGAAATTCCCGCATTTGTTTGTTTTCGCGGTCTACAACTGAGGTCTACATAACCCTAAACCACAAATTTTATAAAAAACATGAACCAAATATCAAATTTTGTTTGCCATTTACAATATTTATGGTTTGGATAACAAAACAATTAAATATAGACAAAAAAACCAACCAAAAACAAAAATACAAATTGAAACTATCTAAACCCTAAGAATTGGACAACTAAACCCTAAACTATCTATCCAAACTCTTATCAATTTGAAACATTTACTCATGACATTTATAGACTGATTCATTTTTCGTATAATTTATTTTCAATAGATGTCAAATGTATAAGAATTAATTATGCATACAAGTTTTTTATCAAATTATTTTTTATCAATTTTAAAAATTATTTTTAAGATTTCATTTTCCTGTAGACCTCGTTGCTAGACCTCTCACGGTTTTACAAGTTTCTAACCTAATTTGTTTTTGTCAACCTAAATTCACTTATTAACATGTATGTTTATTTTATATGGACTCTAATTGTCTTTGTCTTGTTTATGAATACAAATTTTTCATCTAAATATTTTCTATTTATTTTATAAATTAAAAGTTTCATTTAATTAAACCGTAGACCTCATCCGTAGACCTCTTACGTTTTTACAGCTTTCCAAACTAATTTGCCTATGTTAGTTTAATTTGACTCATTTGTATGCAATTATAATTTTCCAAGATGCAAATTACTATTTATGATTTATGTATGCAAATGGTTTCATCAAAATGTTTTTTTTGTTTTTCCCAATTAAAATATAAAATTAAAATACAAGGTAGACCGACTATAAAAGTCTATATGTAGACAGCAAGCGTAGACCTACGCTCCGGGTTAATTTGGTAATCGCGGCAAATTTTTTTTGTTTGTTCATGAGGGTGACCTTTGTAATTTCGCTACCCAAACAGGTTAGTTTTGCAATACTTTCAAGTTTCGGGTTATGGTTATAGAAAAAAAGCAAATTTCGGGTTATATGTGGAAATTCTCCCTTTTTTGTATGATAATATCAAATAATTGCCTGTAAACTTGAGTTATATTGTACTTGTTACTTTGTTAGCATGATGAACATATATATATTGGTCTAGTCGAGAAAAATAATAGGATAATCTGTTTTTGTTTTCCTTTCTAAAAAAATACATACATGTTTAAAAATTTCAACTACATGCATCTCTGAATCTGAGTAATAAAACGACCGAAATGCCCTTTGATTGCAAACTAAAAAAGACTAGGACCGAGGACGAAGAGCGTCAAACGTCAAGCCGTGAGAAACCCTCGTAGCAGGAGCCCACGCATTGACCTGCAACGACCGGTGGTGATTCGCTGACGTGGCAGCCTGATGTGGTGGTGGTGGTGGGACCGACACGTGTTCGCACGAAGGGCACATGGTCAAAGTGGTGGGTGGATTCATGTGCATGTAGAACTGAGGAGAGAGCTTAAGTGACCTTAACTCCGTTACTTCTTTCTGAAGCCGACGGTTCTCTTCCGTTAGATTCTCGCAGCATCGCCGTAGAAACTCGCAGTCCACCTCGGTCTGCTTCAGTTTCGTTCTGTTTAAAATTACGAAAATACCCTTATAAGCAAACCAACAAACCAAACTTGAGAGATCTGTCTGTGTGTGTTTTTTATTTACCTTGCTCGTCTGTTCTGAAACCAAACTTCCACTTGTCTAGCTCTTAAGCCTAATTGCTTAGCCAAAGCTTGCTTCTGCTTCTGAAAAAGTAGTTTTCAAACAACCTTGACTCAGTCTAAATTAACGAAAATGCCATTTTACAAAAAAAAATTGACTGACCAAAAACAATAAAACTAATTTTTTTTAGGGGTGGGAAAATAAGAAAAGAGGAAAAACTTACGGGATTAAGAGTACTGTGATCCTTGAAGGTCTCTTCGAGAATAGCAGATTGATCTTTTGAGAGTCTAAGCTTCTTCCTCGAATTATCACCGTCTTCATCGTCACTGATTCCTCCTCTTGAGCCTTGCGGATCTGTATCTTCTTCTCGCTCGCTCCTTTTTCCGGTGGAGCTTGAGACTGTGCTGTTAGGTGAAGATACTCCGGCTTCTTCGTCGCCGTATTCCGCCGTAGACGGTGGTCTGTTCACATCGATTCCACGGAAGAACGTTCTTGTTTCTGTACGACAGGAATCTGAGTTTGGAACTGCATGCATAAAATGGATAACATAACAGCTGAGACCTTATAAAAGGAGAGTTCGGTTTGGACTCTTTTTTAAAAAAAAGGATTAAGAGTAAAGATCATTTGCACACAAAAAAAAAGTAAAGATCTCTGTTTTTTTTTCTGGGGAAAATTAATACAGAGGAACCTAGAAAGATATGACGTACCTGAAGAATTAAAACTCTCGTTCAAGGAAGATCTTCGGAGTAGTCCAAAAGAAGAAGAAGATGGAGTAACGGAAACAGAAGGACTGGATTTGAGATTCATCTGTTTAGTGGGAATATTCAAGCCTAAGCTTAGACCCAGCTCGTCTTTCTCCAACATCATCTTCGGGTTTTTTCTGATAAATTTTCTCAGGTAAGAAATTGAAGACTTTTCTTGGACTCTGTTTCGCACCAAAGTTCTCTGCTTTTCTTTAGAGAGAGAGAGAGAAGATGAATGGCAAGCAAGGAAGCAGAATGGTTAATATAGAGGTAGAGAGAGAGATTGATGTTTTTTAATTAATGAGTTTTCTTCTTTTTTTTTTCCAATCATGAGTGTGCACTAGCTGGGGGAAAATAATTTATTATTATGTTTGCCAATTAATTATTGAGCTTTAATACATATGAATAATTTTATAATCAAAAACTCTGGTTATTTGTCCCCCTCTAACTCTTTCAGCCCAAGCAAATCATCAAATCTAAGAAATATAATAAAATAATAATTATAGTCACGATTATGTTAATAATTTATTAATATAATTTTCAGTCAAAGATGATATCAAACTATCACTAATAATAGCTCTTTTTTAAGGATATTTAGAGGCTTTTTTTTATAAAGTAAGGATATTTAGAGCTGGACATCTATTCTGCTTAATTAATAAATTAATGTGCCGAGAATAAAATCTAATTAATTAGTTTTATATTTTATTTTATTTTTAAATGATTGTAGGAGTTATTTATATGAGAAAATTAGAAATATCTTATATAGAAACGGAAATGAAAACGCGGAAGCAAAACATTTCAAAAAGATGAAACATCTATTTTGAAAAATATATGATTGGAAACATTTTGGAAACATGTATATTATATATTTATATCATATGTTATAAAATATATTAAATATTTTTTTAATCAACACAAATATGTTACATAAATATAAAATAGTTTAACTAAAAGATAAAAACATCTTAGTTGCATGTTAAAATAAAATTCATCATCATTTTTATGAGCTATATCAACTAAAACTATCATTAATTCTTACTCAAACTTTACAATGCTTACACTAATCTCATCCAATGAATTAAATTGATCATTAACTAAATTAATAGAACCAAATTAATCATTTACTATTATTTTTTTATTTTTTATAACTATTTAGTTTGATGTTTCTGAAAATAAAAAATAAAATTTCGTCAAGTTTCTAAAATGGAAACGATCAAGTTTCCAAATAGATATTTTAGAAAACGTGAAAACCGAGTTTCCGACAAATTTCTAAGAGTTTCTATTTCGAAAATATCTTCAAAACAGGAACAAACCTCCGACAAAATTTCCATGCAACCTAGATAAGAACCAAAAAAAAAAAAAAAAAAAAAAGGATATGAACTAGTCAGAAAATTTTACAAATTCTATCTAAAACGTAACTGGACAACTTTTTATATTACTATCTGCAACAAAATTAGTGAAACTTCAATAATTTCTCTTGGAATTTGTGAAGTGTTTGCTACGATTTGACTTTAATTTAAATTTTTTTTTTAAACAAATAGTCGAAATGATAATGCAAATCTATCCTATTGATTGCTATTGTCGAGAAAGTGTTAAAAATGATTTACCACTTCTTAATGGCTCTAAAGGCCAAGAGTCACGCTTGTTGCACACTTTTAAACCTTTTACTTTTTGTCGCTTTTGAATTTTGTTAATAGTTTTAAACAAGCTTTTCTACTTTTAAGCATCACTGATTAAAAAAACTAATGAAAGCCAAATAAAAACGGTTGAATTCAATTCAAACTTCTTTTCAGAGTTTCTTGTTCTAACGCATGGGTCGACCGAATGAGTTTTACTTTTGTCGTTGAACCACTTATTAATGACCAAAAACAGTATTCTAGACCACGAAATAATACAAAAACTATGAATCATAGCCTATGATAGTTTTATAATAATGATGATGAGAGTGTAATCATCATATGCCCTAAATGTTTGTCTGTGCGGTGGTATTTATCTTAGTTTCATCAAAATACAAAAATATTCAGATAAAAAATCCTATTTTTTATAATTCAGGGTAAATCCCAAATCTATACAGAAACTTGGACTAATAATCATGGGAGAGGTGCAGTCCACGTATAGACTTTCTCTCCGGATATTCAAATAGACCAAAAGTAAGAGCTCATATCCATGTGGCCAAATGAGATAAATCTAGCAATTTCGTGTTTGAGAGGAGTCGATCCCTAGCCTTGACCAACAGGGTAACTCCTCCATCAAGTTCCTTTATTCTTAATAGTATGATGTTGTAGAGTTTTATCAAAAAGATTAAGAAAAAACTAAGGCATAGCTTTAAATGTTTTTTTTTTTTTTAGTACTAACCACTTTACCATAATAATATAGATATGAATCGATAGCAATTTAACAATGTTTTTGAAGTTCACAACTAAAACCAAAGAAAGATATTAAAAAAACTGTAAAAAAGACTTTTAAGGCTTTAGAAAAAATTTAAGCCACAACAGCCTCATTGAATATAAAAGGGCTGTAAAAGCTGTTAAAAACTCTAAAGTTTTGGCAGCCACAATCAGAACATATATCTCTACGATGTTAATTTTCAAAATTACAATTTTTTAGATTTAATATCTATGTTTAAGTTTACTAATCCCTAATTAGGTTTAGATTTTAGGGTTTATGTTTTAGATTTAAGGATTTAAAGTTACATTTTAGGATTCAGGGTTTAGAGTTGTTTTACTTAATGAAAAAAATGTAGTTTTGAAAATAGACACCTTATAGATGTAATTTTGAAATATACACCAAAAATGTGTAGTTTTGAAAATTTCCCCTTTAAATTTTAACACCTGACATTACTTCAGTTTTTTACTAAACATGCTTCAGTAGGTTAAAAAAAAAAAAAAAAAAAAAAAAAAAAAAGAAAAAAAAAGAGAGGCTTCAATCAACTTTTTTTGATAAAGCTTCAATCAACTTTTACAATTCCCTACAGTTTATAACATCGTGCATTAAGCATTATTATTAGATGTTGTAAACTTGTAATGGGAAATCATTTAATAATTTTTAAATCACCTGAAACATAAGTACTCCCTCCGTTGCAAATTAGTTGTCGTTTTGGGAAAATGTATCTGCAATTATTTGGATGTATCTGCAATGCAAAACACGTCCAGATACGTCCAAATATTTGCAGATACATTTTGCCAAAACGACAACTAATTTGAAACGGAGGGAGTATAAAAAATCATTTAACCATTTTACATTGGCACAGTTAGATATTTAGAAAATAGCCACTGAATAATCTAACATTTATTATGAGTCATGACTATATGATACTGTATCATAAAGATCAGCATCAATATTGGTCCTTCTCTTAGTTGCAACAAGATTTTTCTTCCCTTCAAATCCTTAAAAGGATATTAATACTGCATTAACAGTGAATGTCCCAGTGACACCCTAAAAGAAGATATGATCCACAAACTGAAAAAAAAAAAAAAAAAAGGGGGACGGCCACGATTGTAAACCTGCAGAAAAACAAAAGTCGAGATGAGATCGTACGGTTAAGAAATCTCTTACAGTCAGTCGGCCCCACTTAATCCAGCTATATGCTTTGACAACCATCAAATATGAATTGGATCAATCTGATTGGATCCAGATATACAAACTTTTCGTCCATCTGATTTACATAATCAATGTGGGTCCAATTATAATCGTTGTTTTTTTTTTGGGTTTTCTGTAAATTAACCCTTCAAGTGGTTTTTGTTTGCAAATTTACCTTCGACTCTAGAAAAATGTATATCAACCCATAAAATTTAAATTAACCCGCAATATAACCCTATCTAAAAATAAAAAGTTAAATTTTTTTTTTTTGGTATTCACAGATAAGTTTATTACATGTATTGAAACTAGTTTTTTTTTGTATCCACAGACCAAGTTTATTAAAAGTATTATGTTTGAGTTAATTTATTCTATATATATGATTACAAAATTAAAGTGAATACATGATCATTAACTTAAACAAGTGTTTTTATCTACATTAGATATTTGAAATTAATTTTTTTTTTCTATTTTTTAAATAAAGGAGTCAAAGATTCTCTTCAATTCAAAAAAGAAGATGGAAAAACCCTAGTTCGGTTCTATCTCACTTGTTTGACCACACTAGACTTTTTGGTCTCCAACTCAAAGCCTAACACGTGGCTATGAAAACCAAAAAGATTTTCAATTTCCTTTGTTATTTATAAACGATGTTTTTTAAATAATTTTTATTAAATATGCAGGTTATATTGCGGGTTAATTCGAACTTGATGGGTTGATATGCATTTTTCTAGAGTCGAGGGTAAATTTGCAAATAAAAACCACTTGAAGGATTAATTTCCAGAAACCCTTTTTTTTTGTATGTGGAGATGACAATGGTCGGTCGTATACGAGCCAGATTTTGAAAGAAGTTTCCTTCTTCTTTTTTCTTTATCGCTTAAAATGATTGTTTTTGCATGTGCAGTGACAATGTTCGGATCAGAAACGATGCATACATCATATTAGTATTTGCAAATGATTTTCGTGAATGGAGTCACCACGTTAACTCTCAGCCGCGGAATTACCAAGATGCCCTTAATGAAAATCTATTATTAAATCTTCTGAATTTCCTTTTTTAATTATTTCACAATTTCGTTTTTTATATAAAAGTTCATTATTTCCTTATTAATTTCCTTATTAAATATTGATAATTATCCTTTTCTTTTTTCCTCGATTTATATTTATCACTTAAATAAATATCCTAACTATCATATTACCGCACCACTTTTCTGGAAGAAATCAAATAATTAGGTATTTTAAAAAAACTCTAGATTTTACAACCGACTTAGTCCTATTTAACAAGCAAAATAAACAGAATTTCGTTTCTTCTTTTTCGTGTTCTAAATTCTTCGATTCCATATTTCATCTTTTGTCATGTAGGTTTATAGTTATTGCTAGATCTTAGTTGTATTAGATCTAATGTTTAACTGATTATTCGTTATTTTCTGGAAATTTTATTCAAAGAATCGCATCTAACTTCTACTTCTTTTACCTTTATAACAGTAAATTCCAGGTTTGTTAGCTAATTGAGTCAAAGAAATCAACTATGGTACCAACTCAAAAAAAATGCATTGACAAAAATTAGTGGTATGTACATCTTTCGTTTTTATTTTCAACTTAAATCTTATGAAACCCTAATTTGAATAAACTTATCTAAAAAGATTTTGTAAAATGTGGGTTTAGGTGTGCGGATTGGGGGGGGAGGGGTTGTTATTTGGTAGTGGTGTTACAATGTGGGGTTTGGGTTATTTAGGGGGTGGTGTTACACTGTGGGTTTGGGTTTAGGGTGTAGGGTTTATATTGATGGGGTAGGGTTTAGTTTTTGGTGTATTTTAAAAAAACTTGAATTATTACAGAAGAATTTCATAATAAAAAAATCATTTATTTGAAATTTATATCTACTTTCAAAATTACATTCACAAATAGAAAAAAAAACTAAAACAACTAAAGAAAATCCAGAATTGAAAGATAACAAAACTAATAAATTTTTAAAAGACCTCAACTATATAAAGATAGAATCTATTTCAAAAATATTGAAAATTTTAACTATCGAAATGAATTGGTAGGTGATATGCAAGACACAAACAAGACATAATAGATACATAAGTAAAAGAAAAGAAAAGTGAAAAAGAAGAAAAAAGAAAAGATAAAAATAAGACATCAAGATTACAAAAATAAGAAGTTTGCGAAAACAAAAACGATGAATACAATAAAAAGTTGTAATTATAGAAAATCTTTAATTAATAATTGTATTTAAAAAATATTGTACGCACAAGGTGCGGGAACAACCACCTTGTATATTAAAACAAAAAATATTAATACAAATTTCCGATTTAAACACAGAAATCATTCTAGGAAACATGAAAACAAAATATTTCGTCAAAAAAAAAAAACGTCACGAAAATTTTGGTAGACAATATACATTACATCGACAATATATGACATTGCCTTGTATATACATCACATATGTTTGCGTCTTAAATCAAACCACGATTCTTTTATGTATATATGTATTCAGAATTAAATAGTTTGGGCCTTTACTTGAGTAACAAAAGTAATTGATACGTTGCGTTTATTTGTAGTTCAATGTGTTATACAATAAATTAGTAAATAATAGTAAAAGTTGTCATCTAATTGGTTAGTAAAAAGAACAAAGAAAATCATTTTGCAATTTTTCTAAAAGGTATAGAATAAATATATCGTAAGTCAAAGGACCATGTCATCGTGACGAAGAAAGACGAAGTCAAAGAAGATCTTATTCAAATCCGGTCTAATCCGAGATCACCGTGATCGTTAGCTGCACCTGGCGAGATGCGCGAAGGAGGTTCATAGCTGCTTTTGGAGCTATAAAAGGAGAATGTCGTCAATTCGGATCAAGAAACTACATTCTTCTTTCTGATTCATCTTGTATTTTTCCTTGAGAATTGGTTCTTCTCTCTTCCGAGATTTCTTGTAACATTTTTCATTGATTAATACAAACTACATTTCGACAAATCCTTGTTACGATTCATTCGACTTACATCAAAAATCTATACCTAAATCTCCCTAAATTTCTTCCTTGCAAAACATACAAATTTTGACTGTGGTTCTTTGCACCCACACTTTTGGTGTATCAATTTTCAAAACTACACATATGTGATGTTAATTTTCAAATTTATAATTTTTTCATGAAATAAAAGAACGTTAAACCCTAAAATATAAACTTTAAATCCTAAAATCTAATCTTTCAATCCTAAATATAAACCCTAAATCCTAAAATCTAAACCTTAGTATAGAATTAGTGAACCCAAACATATATGTTAGATTTAGAAAAAATGTATTTTTCAAAATTAACACTAAAGAGATGTATTTCTTAAAATTTATCTACAATAAAACCATATTTTTGACATGAATAGTACATACCATATTTTCCGTTTTGACCTGATTCACTATTTTTTATCTATGTAAAAAAGTCATCATCTTTTTTATTTTATCCTTTCTCCGGTGGTGGTTAATGCTGGTGTTGTCCTTCACCGGCAGGCGGCAGCGTGTCTTTTCATCTTCTTAGGCTCTGAATGGAGAAAGTGGATCAAGCATTGAGAATCAAGCGATCGATCATAACAAAAGTGAAACTAACGGATCGAGCGGATCAAGCTAATCTAACGGTTCAAAAATATATTTGAATAGAAAAAGCGTATATAAAGCGATCCAAAACAATGTACATATTTTTAATAACTATATGAGATAGAAAATTATTATTTTATTTTGTTAATTAAAATAATTAAATTAGGCTATTTTATAATTCTATTTTCAAAATCATCATTTGAAATAAACATGCATATAAATTAATTTCAAGTATATATTTAACAGAATAATTATTATGATTTTCCATTCTTTTTAATAAAAAATGGATACGTGCAAAAAAAAAAAAAAAGACAAAATGTAAGTGTTCTCGGTTCCATATCCAACATGTAGTCAGCTTGTACCATTCTAATAAACTCCTCATGTGTACAACCATTTGATCGCGGGATCATGTCTTCCCTTTTCCTATCCCTGATTCTGCAAGTGCACAAATCAAAAGTAGTAAACGGGTATCGAATATGAGGACCAGATTGCACACTACAAACTATAAGATTGAGACCGAGCTAGGGAAAACAATATGAAGTTGGTTGATTGCAGTAAAAGTAAACAAAGCAAAGGCATGCGAGTGAAAAGAGGAGTGAAATTAATAGGAGAAAGCAGCTAAACAATAGGATAATCTCTAGATAAACAATTCAAGAAGCACGATTCGATTGATTAAGGTTATTGATATTGGGTACCATCTAGAACTCAAAACTCTAAGGTATGATCTTTCCACTGTCCTGGCTTCGACCCATTTGTTAATTTATCTAGTCGCTAAACTTTTGTTATGTCCCTAGATGATTAAATCAAGTATTAATTCGATTAAGTTCGATTGTTCACAACCTACAAGTAAATCAACTTTCGCAGTCTAAAAGAGGTTGCCCACCAAATACTAATTCAGGCGAATGATTCAACACTTTCGTTGCTCAAGTCTACATCTGATCATATGTTAATTGGCCAGATCAACAACAAGTTTTGCACACAAGTAAAGGTGAAGAGTATATGTAAAACCCTAATTCAAGTAATCAATCATTAAGCAATGATGAGTGCTATCCTTTGATTTGCTATCACTTAATGAGTAGTTTACTCAGACATAGAGAAGGAAATCGAATTCATATTCATAAGAACAGAGATCCTCTCTAGAAAGAGAACAAGCAAAAGAAAAGTAAAGCAAAGAACAAGCAAAACTTTAATAAATATGTAAAGTAAATCGTGGTCTCTCTCCTTTTTGAGTTACGAGGCTAAAAAGGTTGTATTTATACTGCTTTAAGTATTGAAGAGCGGCTAGACCTAGGTCTATTAAGCCGGCCAAGTAATTGGGCTTCAATTCGTGTAAAACGGGCTTTAAAATCGACTTCGGGTCGACCGGGTCGTTCAGAAGGTTGATCGGGACGTTTGGCCGAGAGTCGGGCTGTGATCGGCCATCAGTACGATCGGGTTGATCGTGGCGGAGGGAATTCTCGTTCAGTCGTCGGGTTCGGCCGGGCGGATGATATTGGTTGAACGTTCTGGCCAGACGCGGGAAGGTGTCTTCCTGGTCGGACGGTGGGACACGGGTCGTGGTGCGCGGTTGGGACAAACACGGGACGATGCTTCCCGGTTCGCGCGGTGCGGTTGTGCACGGCACATAGTCGTGGGACTATAATGGGTCGACCACGGGGGGATGCTTCCCGGGTCGATACGAGCGCTCGTCCGTGCACTAGACGGGACGGATGTCGTGTTCTGCACAGGTCGATCGTAGGATGATAGTTCCTCGGTCGGTCGGTGCGCGCAGTTTTGGGCGCTGCTGCGCTAAGCCGTGTGGACCAGTCTTCACTAAATTGATCAAAACTCTGTTTCTACTCAGTCTTCACTAAATTTAACTCACTCATGATACGCAGGGAACTAGTCTTGATGAAATCCATTGAGTATATTATTTTTAAGCTCTTCTTAAAGTATATGTTGTGGCAGTGGAAATGGTATGAAGTCATTTTCCTGTATTTTACTCCATAATGCACATTTTGACCTAAAATGACTCTTGCAGTATAAATCCATAAAAACTACTTTTTAAGACAAGAATCCACTAGAAAACCATTAGAAAACCATAGAAAAACCATGTAAAACAGAGGCATATCACCATTTCACAAGTAGAACATTCACCCTCCTTTTCCTTTATCCATCTCAAAATGCCATGACTTGTCTTCCATCATCAGCCATTTTTCATAAACGGAAGCTAAACAAACCATTTTCTGCAACAAAAACAAACAAGACAACATAAGCGGATCAGTAGATAGAACGCGTATACCAAACGTTTAGACCTCCACTTCGGTCTACCAGGAAAGTAAGCTTGTTTAAATAATTGAAAAGAAAACCGAATAGAGCCTTAATTACGCCGAAAACACATTTGAAACTCATACATAAGCAAGTAAACAAGTAAAAACAACCAACTGTTCATAAAAACTTTCAAAATATTTGATATATTGACTGGAAAAACGACATACAAAAAACACATAATAATAGACCTAATAAGTAGACCTACTTAGTAGACCGCGAATAAGCCTATAACGTAGATTTCTACGGAGGTCTACTCCACGTGGAGGTTAGTTTTCCAACTGATCGAGAAAAATCTTTTTGTGGGAGGTCTATGTTGGAGGTCTACTACACGTGGAGATTAGTTTTGCATTGACCAAACTTTGACTTTTTATGCGGTAGACCTCGTTTTGATTGGTAGATCTTTGAATCGGTCAACGGAGCATCACAATGTCTACATTGTAAGTCTACCCCAAAAAGTGGACCTCAAAATGGTTACTTTTGCAGTTGACCCAAGTTTGACTTTCATTTAGTAGAATTCGATGGTAGACCTCAATTTTTGCGTTGGCCTGTAGACCTCACCTAAGGTCTACATGCACCGTAAACCTGAATGGTAGACCTCAATGTCGAAAATCTCTCCTTTTTGAGGAAAGTCAAACTTTTGTCAACTGCGAAACTAACTTTTATTTTGTAGGTAGACCTTAGCTGTAGACCTCCACAAAAAGTTTATATTCAATCAATTGCAAAATTAACCTCCACGTGTAGTAAACCTCCAACGTAGACCTCGAAATAAAAAGATTTTCCTCGATCAATTGTGAAACTAATCTCCACGTGGAGTAGACCTCAGTGGAGGTCTATGACTATTTTTTTTGTTTGCAAAGGAAATAGTGCGGTCTACTCTGCGTTGACAAGTAGACTTCAACTGAGGTTTACTATGTAATAATAGACCTCCAATGAGGTCTACCTTCGCAGACCAAAACTGAAATTCTTAGAATTTCGAAAGAAAAGTTACTTGGCCGTCAAAGGAAGGCTCTTCGAGGGATGAGAACTTCGATTTAAGCCTTCAATAACGAACTCCAGTCGTCACCTTAAGCTAAACAATCAGAAATCCTAAGATCCAAGATTTGAGTTTTCTTATAGAGTTGGTATAAAATGGAGAGAAAATGGAAGAATAAGAGCTTATGAGATGAAAGAAGGAGCAATGCTAGCAAGAAAGTGAGTTTTTGGAGCATTAAGAATTCCAAATTGGTGAAAATGGTGGTTGACAATATTCATGATATGTCATTTTGGAAATTAAGTGTAGAAGATGAGGGTTGTTTGGTGTTTAGGTAGATCTCGTAGACCTCAGTAGTGGTCTACTAATCGAAAAACTAATAGCATTCCAAAAATAATTGGAAAAAATTGGACAAATTCAAAATAGAAAATTGTAGAGGTTAGTTTTGCATTTGACCACAATTTGTAGTCAAAAAGTGAAAAGCCCCATTTTTTAAATCATGATTTTTTTTTCGAAAATTATTTTTCTTTTATTTTTAAGGAACTCAGCCCTAGATTCACCAATGCATGTGCTCTAAAAATGTTGAATGAGAACACATAAACAGTCCCTCCGTCTAAGTGCATGAACCGCTTTGTTCCGTGCTTCTATTCAAGGTCTTAAAAATTTGCAATTATTATGAATAGGAATAACTTTGTGGTTCTCCCTACTTACGTGTGTCGACCACCTTTTTTCCACTCTCACCATTCACTGCCTTAGACTATGATGAAGCTTCTTCTTCTCTTCCCACAATTTTCACTCTTTCAAATATGAAGCTCTCTCACTTTATAAGAGAGATAGATTCTCTCTTTTTCTGGATCTATTCTCAAGTTGTACCCTCACTAATTCTTTTTGGCAGTAAACTTTTCCGGCATTATTTTACCTAAGTTACACTTATTTTGTGAAAAGAACTTTTCAATTTACAAATGGTGGTGACAATAACGGTGATGGGAACACTGTTAATAGTTTGTTAAATGATTATCCATAGAGTTTTGCATAATTTGTTAAGTTAACAAAACAATATATAATTATTTTAATTTCATGAAATGATAACAAAAATAACACAATAATTTTCATATTTCAAGATTTTATAGGATTATTAGTAAGTGTTTTGAGTACTCCAAATAACATTTCTTCTCTTTACATCACTAGTTAAATCAATCAAATTTTAGCTTTCTTTTAAAAACTCATAAACACAATTTTAAACTTGCTAATTTGTTCAAAAAACCCACAATTTAAAACAAAATCATTTTCGCTCTAGAAAGCAGATTTTTCTTAGCCAAAATTTGAGAGTTTTGAGAGTTCTATTTATCCTCTTTTCTTATTATTTTCACGACTTCATCGCATTCTTTCTTTACTGACACAATATCTAATGTTAAAAATCATACAATTCTAAAATTTAGAACTATAACAAAAAACTACAACCTAAATTTTAAGGTCAAAAATTAAAAGCTACAACTACAACTCATCTAAAGTCTACTACTCCCTCTGTTCCATATTATAAGCTGTTTTGGAAAAAAAATTTGTCCTAAATTATAAGCTGTTTTCTAAAACCAATGCATTTTTTACTTTATTGAATGTTGTGTGTCCAATTATATTTTGTAGTCCTTTTCCATGATTGGTTGAGTTAATACTTTACTTTTAAAAACTAATTGTATTGGTTTTTGTGTTTTACCTTAAACAGCTTATATAATGGGACAGAAGGAGTATAATACTTGAAATATAGGGTAGTACATATATTTTTAGGTTTGGAATAAAGAAAAAACAAAGAAGAGAGGAAGAGAAGAACAAATAAGAAAAGAAATTCACATAAAAGGGATAAACTAGCACGAAGTGTACAAAATCTTCTTTTCGATGTTTATTACTCCAATAATTGCAAATCTTCTTTCCGATGTTTATTAATGTAAACACTGGTTTGGATTTTTGGACCGATTAAGATGTAAAAGTTGTCGAAAACAAAAACTCATGTGGGCCTAGCCTAATATGATACTCATACGATACGAGCCAGTGAGAGGCGTCGAACCACGTGACTCCCATACACGCGAGTGTCGATTTGTCGCTTCACGCGCCGACAGAAGAAGTCTTAACAATCATACGATACTTGTTCTTCCCTTAAAACAGCAAAGTCCATGACCATCCATCATGAGCTCTCTATTTTCTTTTTTAAATCATCTTTTCGTGTTTGCCCATTTAATAATTCAATATAGCATTGCGTAATGAATGGAGCATGGCCTCCTTTAGTGATACAGGTTTGATTCTATACTGTTGCACGTCTACTTTCGGCTTGATTGGTAGCATATTTTGCTTTTAGAAATAAAATGCTACCAATCAAAGAAACAAACAAGTTACTGTATGGGTGTGATGTTTTAAACGTTTTAAAAGGTTAAATTACAAATTATGTATGAAATATGATGTATGAAAGTAGGTATGAGAATACATAACATTATAGTCTTATTTTCTTAGAACAGTTAGAAAGTGATTTTTTCGCTATATATTACTGGTTAGTTGGAAAAAAAATCCAATTATTGTAACTTTTAAAGTGTATACAATATTTTTACTACCATTCCTTACGTAAGAACATCATATCAAACAAAAGCATCATTTAACGGAAAATTGATTTAGACAACACAATCAAGTGATCTATATGACTTTAGCTATGATAAAATATTTCTTGAGGTAAAACTTTTGTTTAGTTTTTTACCTTTCCGAATATATATAAACTTTTGTTTAGTAATTTTTGCAATACTTTTCCCATTTGTAATTCCATGACAAACAAAAAAAAAACTTGAAAAAGTATGTTAGGGTGGAATGGAATGGAGATTATCTTTCTGGTGAAGTTGTCAACTTGTCACGTTCACCGACTTGTTGTACACTAAAAATAAACTTTTGTAATTCGGGTGCATGTTTTTATTTTTGATTTAATTGTTTTCGAAAAATCAGATTTGTGATAAAATCCTTACAGTCCGCTAATTTTTTTTTTGTTTGTTTTAAGTCCGCAAATTCTTGATTTATAACTATTTAATTTGCTATTGAGATATATATTGCTAAAGGGAACGAACAAAACTTTGTTCTTTTTTTTTTCTTTAAGCTAAACTTTGTTTACCGCAAACCCTTTAACAAAAAAAAAAAAAAAAACTTTGTTTACCGCATAATACACTGTCGTCCTTCTTTAACAAAATATATACACACTAAGACACTCGTACACTCAGATCTTTTAACAAAAATAATTATAACATGTGAGTATGAGATGTCGGCTATGGTCATAGGCGCATAGGGTACGCTTTGGTGATTGTTTGTGCATGATCCCCTTGTACGCTTCATCTCCACTATTTCATGTAACCTGGTCCCCTTGTCTCGATAATATGTTAAGTTACTTTATCACCCCTAAGAGTAGGTGGTGTGATATTTTCTGCGGGTATTACACTGTGTACTTACTAATGATAATGGTTCAATTATTGCATTCCTCTTGACCAATATCTTGTTGTCGGTCAATTTTTGTTTTCCTTTCCATTTCTCAATTATGTGACATGTTATTGTATTTAAATCATTGTCGAGCTTAAAGAAGAAACTTTTATGATATTACAAAATATGCAATTTACTTTTTTTTGGTTAAAGGTCTAAAATATGCAATTTACATGAGCCATCATGAGTAGTGTTTCTTGTGGTTATAAGTTATGCACAGCACTACAATAATTTTTACACACATCGAAAAATTATCATAAAATATATAAGTACACAATGAGCATGAAATAAAATTGTAAGACGTTCAACTCAAAATTAGTTATCTTTGACAAGATGGAAAATTATGTTTTGTCTCAAGGAAAAATCAGTAATAAAATAATAAATTATAGTCTTGGTCAAGCAAAAAAAAAACTCTTAAACAAGTACTCCCTCCGTTTCAAATTAGTTGTCGTTTTGAAAAAAATGTATCTAGATGTGTTTTGAGTTTAACACATTCACATAATTGTAGATACATTTTCCCAAAACGACAAGTAATTTGAAACGGACGAAGGATTCTTGAGTAACTCCAGGATCACCGGAAATGTTTTACCAAAGACTTTTAAAAAATGTTATATTTTTCCATAGAATAACATTCGCTCAAAAAGAACTTCGGAGTATATTTTAATTTAAATAGACTAGTATATACCCATATATGTATAGTATTGTACATATATGATTTTCTGTTTCACTAAGTAAACATAAGGGATATATATTGTTGAGATAAAGTAAATTTTGATAAAATGATTGGTAAGAATTCATGAGAAGAAAGATATATACCTCGTGTTTTGGAGATTAAAAAAAAGATAACAAGCTTAAACCAAGATAATATAATAGAAATGGTAAACATGAACAGGATTAAGAATTAATAAGATAAATGAGAATAAAAATAGATGAATGAAATGAAGACGATAGAGAAATAATTTTTCTTTATTTGTAATTCTTAATATAGTAAATCATTTTTTATTCGATTATTTACAGTTCAGTTTTTTTTTATAACTGAATAATTGGAAATAATATTTTTAATCAAATAACATAATTGATTTTTCATATAACTGGTACAATTTTAGAAGAATTTTCATTTTATTTTATAAATATTTGTCAGGTGGAGGTGGACGGGGGGGCCTGGAAGGAGTCAGAGTATAGAGCTGGTCTATGATGATATTATTTTAACACAATGCTCTTGAAAAACTTATAGAAGGGTGTAATTTGAGGCGGGGGATATCACCTCTTCAAGCAGAGCTGGAAGCTCTCATTTGGTCTATGCAATGTTTGTTATGGACTGGAAAATTAACAATAGTGTTTCAGACAGACTGTTCCGATGTGGTGAAGATGGTGTCTAAACCAGAGGATTGGCCGGCTTTCTCATTACTACTTGAAGAGGTTGACAAATATAAGAGGAGATTCAATTCTTTCTCCATCATGCAAATACCAAGGACGGAAAACACGAAGACAGATAAGCTAGTATAGAGTGTTCGAGCTCTACCTACTGATGTGTACTATGTAAACTCTGTTTTATCAGTTTGGATTTCTCATCTATTTTAAAGATAGAGGCTGTTTAAAAAAAAAATATATATATTTGATGTATTTCCTGACTTAATATATAAATAGGTAAAATAAAAAATTTAAAATTAAAAACTACTTTTTACTTGTGGAAAAAGAGATGGGGATGAGGGACCAATGTTAATCATGTTGTTTCGGCAAAGGTGGATGTGACGAAGTAAACCCATTGTAGATCTATTCACGTGGGATGTTTTCATTGGATAGTACTTAATCATTAATGATGTACATACCCCCTTCAGCTAATAGACAAGTCAACAACCCACGTGCGAATCGTGCGACTCTCGCTATACTCCATCTTTACACCGTACGAGGCTCGTGTGTCCACAAGTACAACCCGCGTGACATGCACGTGAACTCTACCCCTTCTGTTTTCAGTTAGTTTTTGTTTTAAAGCTTTCATTTCGGTTATTATTTTTTTTTTTCTTTTTTTTGACCAATGAATTCGGTTATTTTGTTTTTTTACTACGTATTAGGTAAAACTGTAAAAGAGATGAATCGTGCGTATTTTTACTCCTTTTAATGTGCACTTTTATTGACTTATTTCACTAAGAAATAGGTATATTAAATTTATAAAGATCAAGAAGGAAAAACTATACAATGTTTTGATAGAAATTAGAAATATAGGAGTTAGTTCCTCTAAACATAAATATAATACAAAAATGAATAAAAATACAGGAAACTAGCTCGTTAATATTTGTTCGCTCATGATGTCATTAATAAAACTTTGTGACGCAATGATTAACGAATAAATGACATTTTTGAAAGGAATCCAGATATGTAAAACGAATTTTTGGTTAGGGTGAAGGAAATTGCTATGAAATCAAACGATGAGGTAGGGTGAATCTTTAGATTTGGAGAAAAAACTATATTGTGAATCCTTAGATTTACGTTCGCTCTCACGTATTGCCGGATTTTTCTTTGGCTTTTTATCATGACCACATGCGTTTCCGAATAATATCAAAAATTCAAAATTTAAGATACCTTATGTAACATAACATATCAGTTCTTTAACAAAAACATAAAATATCAGTTAGATTCCTAAAAAAAGAAGCACCACGATTTTTATGTGGTTAAACCCAAAAAGAGAAAATGTTGCTACATCTACTTATTTTTGCTGTTTGCTTTCATTTTTAAGTTGATTTTCCTATGGCAAAAATAGCTATTCGTCTGTGTCAAGGAAGACTACAAGAAAGTTTAAAGGCATAACCCACAAAATGACCAAACTGTGCATGAAAAGCATGTGAACATCACGTGAAAGCTGACCCGTTGTGGGACCAGTAAGTGGGCTGCGTCCGAAGAAAAGATGCTGTAAATGACCATTTTATCCTTCGACAAAATGTCGCTGAGTCGCTCAATTACTGGGCCCCACTGCAGCTTTTGTCCGATTTAACATCCTTTTTGGTTTCTTCATTCTCTAATCATGACTTCTCTCCAATTCTTTGTACTCCATTGAGTAAATAGCGATGACACAGAAAAAAACAACGGCTTTGACACAGATCAAAATATGCAGATCAAACAGTAAATCCAGATCAGATAGAACAAATACAGATCATACATGCAGATCAAATACAGATCAAATACAGATCAAACAAAAACGAAAAATTAGTCTGGACATTCCGATTTTCGGATCGCGAAAATTAGTATTGATAATCGGATTTTTGGATTGCATTTAGGTTGATTTCTTTTGGTTTGAAATATTTCAGTTAGAAAATTTTATACTCAATTGTTTTTGGTTTGGGGCTAGTAATATAAGTTGACTCGGTTTAGTTCATAACTTTTGAAAATCAATAAATATTCAAACAATTCTGATTCTAACCGATTCTGAAATTTTATCCGAAAACACAAGAAATTATCCAAAAATATAATTATAAAATCTTGAAAATATGTCTGAACAAAAATATGTCTGTTCTGGTTTGGATATTAGAATTGGAGTGACATTATATATATATATATATATCATATATCATATATATATAATATATATACACAATCATATATATACACAAATTTGTTCTTATGCATCATTTTATGTGAAAATGAAATTTAAATTAAGAAAGTAGAACTCATATTTTATTTATTAGTTAAATTTAAAATTTTAAAATAATATTTTAGGAATAATAGTGTCATACTAAACTTTTTTTTGATGTTTTTTAGGTTGGTTCCGGTTTAGATTTTTGAGTCCGAATAGATACATCATTCATCATTCAATTACCTAAATTTCAAAAATCTGCAACATGAAAATGAAACTTACTTATGTATAGCTCATCTTTTATCTTATGTTATGCATTGTATTAAAAATGAGATTTGTTTTTGTAGTTAACGTTAATGATTCATCAATTCTTACTTTAGCTGATTATGTTGTAATAATAATTTTTCTTATGTTTTTCTAAATTATTTTGAAATAATACATTTGGATTTTAAAAGAACTTTTATATTTGGTTTATTCATAATATTTTGGATGCAAAAAGTTAGTTTACTAGATCTTGAAAACATGGGTTAGTTTTCAAAATACTTTAAATTTTTAATATTCATACAAATTTTCTTAATTAAATATATATAGTAAGATATAAAAAATTATGTTTGATAATGTAATATAGATTGAATACAATTTTTTAGATTTATTTGTAGGTAAATAGTAAGAATTTACTATTAATAACAATTAAGAGAGAAGGAGAAGAAAAAAAAGAAAAGGAAAAAAAAAAGACAGATCTGTACTTGTACGGTGCTTTTCAGCTGCCTACATGCAGAGCAAAAATTTTGTTCAGTTTTCTGTATACAGATCAGATATTTTCTCCTGCATTTTTTTGATCTGCATTAAAATTGGTGATTGTGTGTTAAATACAGATCAAATACAGATTGATCTGTCCTGTATTTATTCTGCAACAGATCTGGACTTCCATTCAAAGCCAATAACTTCGAATGGTGACACAAAAAAAAAAATCCAGATCAAACAGTAAATCCAGATCAAGCAGAACAAATACAGAAACAGTAAATCCAGATCAAGCAGAACAAATTCAAATTGTGACATATGATACCGAACAACCATCTCAATTAAAAAACGTACAAGTCAATCCTATAAAATCAAAAATCACCCATAATATAGGACATTTGTATATTTGTGACAAATTTTAAAAGAGTTTTGTGCAAAAAAAAACGTGAACTAAATTCTTTTTGCAAATTTAACCACCCAATTTAAAAATATCCAAATCAAACGTCGAAGACAGAAATCACCGCTGAAACGGACCAATGTGTATTTGTCGTTAACTGTAAACAACGATTCAAAACATCATGCCATTTACAGTATTTTAATTAACTATTTTTTATCAAAATTAATTTTGAAAAACAAAACCAAAAATCTTCAATCTCTCTTTTCGTACTTCTCTACCATTATGAGCTTTTTTCGAGTAATTTTGTACTCCTTCCGTTTCATATTAGTTATAATTTTGAGAAAATGTATCTTCAATGTATCTTAGATTTAAGCTCAAAACATATCCAAATACATCCAAATATATTGCAGATAAATTTTTCAAAACAATACTAATATGAAACAGAGGGAGTATGAGTAACATGATTTTCTTTCTTATGATATCATTAGATTTCAAAATCAAGTTTAGATTTTGCTGTTTTGATTTATGTTGATCTTTTGGTGTATGGAGAAGGAATTTGTGTAATTCTGATGCTTATTTAAATACTAGATTATTTAAATATCATTGCTTATTATTAGTAGGAGTTTAGATATTAAATTATCTAAATAAGCATCAAAATGACACAGATTTACATAGGTATTCTTCTATTCATCTTTCCCGTGAGGGACATCATTCGGAACCATTAGGGATGAAGTAAAGACGAAAAAGATAAAGGAAAACAAATGCTATCATCTCGAAAGAAAAAAAACGAAACCATGTTTTAAGGAAGCTCTCTTGCTGAAGTAGCTGAACATTCGTAGAAGTGATAGGAGGAGTCGCTCTCTTCCCATAATTAGACGGATCCAAGCTTAGAAGCTTCGCTCTAATAATTAGCTGAATTTCCTTAGTCACTACAGCTAATTATATCATTACATCAAAATATTTAATAAAACAAAATTGGGTTTTTCTGCATATGTTATGATTTAAAATTTTTAAAATGAGGCAAATCTCTAATTGTTAAAAGTCCCACATCGATTATATTTTGGGATGATACTTCAAAAGCCTATTATAAAAAAAGGTCCAAATAATGATCGACCATAAGTAGGAAAACTGATTTATTAGATTTCCAAACTTTAAACTTTTTTAAAATTTGATTTAATTTGGTTCTTTAATTGAATTAAATAATTAAATCGTATATTTTTTTAAATATTATAGTTTGATCCAAATTTTAAACATAATAAAATCTAATAAATTAATTTATAAGTTCAATTATTTTAATTATTTAAAATTGATCAAAAACATTAAATATAGATGCCATTTTATATTTATCAAATATAAAACTATTTCAAACTTATTAAAATTTGATATATATGGATTCAACTGTGTCACTTAATATTTCGTCATGTTCCAATTCATGCTAAACCAATATACATCACTCAAAATTTTGTCTAATGTAAACTAACATTATTTTTATTGTCTAACACCCTATGTTTTTAGAATGATACTTATGTAAAAAGAAATCTGATAGTAATAAAACTAAATAAGAAAATTTCACCCCGTGCAGGGCGCGGGTCCAACCCTAGTCTGGTAGTTATTACAGATAGTTGGTTATGGTTGTTTTCTGAATTTTTGAATATACTGTTTTGATCTTGAAATGATTTTCCGGTTTTGCCTTGAATTGATTGCCACATTTTTTGTTTTTAAATCGAAATCTTGGTGCCGGTTTGTTTTAAGTTCCTTCTCAAGATCCACGTGTTTAATTTCAGGGATCAGGTCGGGTTTTTTCTTAATTTTGGTGTTAGTTCCGGATTTAGGAGTGTTTGAAAACAGGGATAGACACATTGTTAAGGTTGTTTTCTAATTTCTTCCTCTCCTTTAATAGTATAGATGATTTTTCAAAAATGTGTTTTAAAAAAAATGTTAAATAGTAGACTTCACAAATAGACTTCACAAAGAAGTCTAATAGATTAGTTTTGTAATTGACTAAACATAAACTTTTTTGAGAAGTCTACTTAAAAAAAAAAAAAAAAAGTTAGTTTTGCACTTGACCAAACTTTGACTTTTCCGAATAGTCTTCATTAACGTGAATAGACTTCAGTTTGAAGTCTAACTTCGTTGTAAAGTATACCGGTGAAGTCTATGACAAGAACTAGACTTCATATGGGTTAGTTTTGCAATCGACCGATTTTTTTACTTTGGAAAGTAGACTTCACTGCGAAGTCTACTTCGATAAACGTTGACCAGTAGACTTCAACCAGAGGTCTACCATATACTCCCTCCGTTTTTTAAGATGAATTTTCTGGACATTTTTTGTTGTTTCACAAAGATAAAATTTTTAGCTTTTTGAAGTACTTTTTCAGTTTTCAAGAAACAATAATTGGATTTGTTAGATTTTTATTGGTCTAAATTTATAGAAAGTTGTTTTATTGCCAAAATCTATACACTAATGATTGAAAATCAACTTTTTCTTAATATGTGTGAAAACTCTAGAAAATTCATCTTAAAAAAATGGAGGGAGTATTAGAATTCACAATGAAGTCTACTCGTGAGTTGACTTCATTGTGAAGTCTAATACAACCTAAATAGACTTTATTAGTAGACTTCACAAGTGGTCAACTACAAAACTAGTCTGTTTTTTAAGTAAACTTCACCGTTAGACTTCTCTTAAAAAGATTTTACTCGGCCAAATGTAAAACTAATCTGTTTCGAGTCTACACCATATTTTTTGTTTTCAAAAGGAATTTGGTGCATACTTCATTGTGAAGTCTACTCTCGAAAATATTTTTTGGTCAATTGCAAAACTAATATGTTCGTTGACCAGTAGACATCATAATGAAGTATACTTCACGGCAAATATGTGACATTCACTCAAATCGACAGAATTTTTACCTTACCGTGATCTTAAGTTACGTTGATGGCCCATAACTTCAATTTAGAACTTCAACAAACTTCCCCAACCGTTAGAATGAATTCACACACCAAAAATGGCAAGATCCAAGAACATAATTTTGAAAAGATGAAAAACTAAGTTTTGAGGGTAAAAATGGAGAAGAATTTGAAGATGATAAGTTTATGAGATGATAGAATGAGTCGGTAGATATGTTTGAAGAGTAAATCATACATTCAAAGCTTGATTTCGGTTGAGATTGATTATTGGATGAATTGATGGTGATGACATTTTTGTGACTAAGTGAAGAAGATGAGGTTTTCTTAGACATTTATTTTTTGATTTAAACTTCACAGTTAGACTTCATAGGAAACAATAATGGCATTTTCGTTATTATGTGTATATGGTGAGGATAGAGAATGAAGAAAAAACGAATTTTGCTATGGGGGAGTACTTTTGTATTTGACCCCAAATCTTGTATCAAAAGTGAAAACAGCCCAAATAGAAATTGAGTAATCAAAATAGGTAACAATGAAATTAATTATATTTAGCAATAAATACAAAAGAATTAATTAAATCAAAAATACAAATAGCTTATAAAAATTGTGGGGATCACACAACAGCAAAATGGTTCTCCAATGTTTCTTTTTTTTAATATACTAGGTTTGAAGCCCCCGCAAGCGCGGGGTTATTTGCGAGAATTTTTTAGTTTAGTTTTATTTATACTTGTTGATTTGAATTATGATGATTTTTTTTTTACTTTCATGTTTTTGTTATTTTTTTGAGTCAACCCAACCACTAACACTCAAAAATATAAACATTTTATTTATTTATTTATTTTAGTTTATTAGAATATTAACAAACGTTAGTTTATTAGACTATATTATAATATATATAGTCTAATAGAAGTAAACAAACATAATTTTATAACATGCTACAATTTTAGAAATAGAAAACTCGAGATAAACTGGAGTGTTAATATTCTAATAAACAAACATTTTATATTCATTTGACTCAACGTTAAAATTTTATAACATGCTACAATTTTATATACATTTGACTCAACGTTAAAATTTGTAAACATAATGTAAAATCCGCATTTGCACCCGAAAGAAGATGAAAAAAATAATACATATACTTTTTTACATATCTACTTTGTTGTGGTAGCATGTGAGCCTCATCACCATTTATTATTTTCTATTATAGTAATTTTGTAAATATAAATTATATTTTTGAAACAAACATTTCATAATCTTTAAAAATGTCATGTTTTTCATTGCAACTAAATTTACATATAAAAACTCTTCTGTTTGTTTAAAAAACAAACTCTAACTCTAATTTCTCATTAGCTTTTTATTATCTTAACTAATTTATATTCAACTTTTTAACATGCAAACACATTATAACATTTTTAAATAGGATAAATTCTCTGAATAAAAAATATATTTCTTTACTCCATCTCCATTTTATATTCCAACTTTTTGATAATTTTAACATCAAGTTATCATATACTATATATTTATTAATTAATTTATTTATCTATTTTTTTAGTTTTGTTTATATTTATTTAAAATATGAATAAATGTAACGAAATATGAATAGTCATGTATTTAATAAATATTTTAAATACAATTTAATAAATAAAGCTGATATGTACACTCTAGATGGAGAGAACACTCCCTAATCTATATATATAAAGTTCATGTTTTTCTCTTCTCATACCTTCTAAATTCTTCATTTTGCCACATCAGCACTTTCTTTAATTTATTATATTTTTTCTTTTTAATATTTTAATTTCATAATAATTAGCATTCATTACTATAATAAGTTTAACAAAAAATATGAAAAGTCACTTTAAAAAAAGAAGAAAGACTATGTATAAATCTAGAAAACTATTATTTAGTAAATTTATTTTTACTAGATTATATAATTTACATTGATGTCAAGATGTTATAAAAAGAACACTGATTTTAGATTTTGGGATAAGACTAGACAAGATAAGAAGAAAAATTAGACATTACGAGATAAAAAACAGAATGAGACGGGATTGGACGGGACGGGATGAAAGGGACATAATGGGACGAGAAGGGACGGGACAGTAATTTCACCTACCCCTAATTATATTTAGGGACCGGACAGAGACAAGACAAAACGGAAAAAAAAATATAACAGGATATGATGGGACTCGATAGGGCGGACAGGACGGAACGGGACGAGGGAAAAAAACGGGACAAGATGAAAAGGAATGAAATGGGACGGATGGGACTATACAAGAATTTTGTCTATCCTTTAGTTATATTTAGGGAACGAGACGAGAAGAAACGGAAGGAACATGATGGGACATAACAAAATGGAAAGGAACATAATGGGATAGGACGGGACGGGACATACAGGATGGATGAGACGAGAAAGAATGGACATGATGAAAATGAACGAAATGAGATACAATGAGACAAGACAGTACGTTAATTTTGCCTAATCCTAATTATTTTTAATTAATATGTGTAATATTTTTGAAACAATAATAAACAATAGAAATAAACTAAATTTGAGGAAAAACAATAAACATAAAAACACTGATTTTTTTTAACTATTTTGGGATGAAATGAGACGAGACCGGACATGATGAGACGAAAAAAACATAACGAGAGAAATCGGATAAGATTGGACGAGACGAAACAGACAAATTAGACATGACGAGATGAAAAACGGAATGAGACGGGATTAGACAGGACGGGATGAAAGGGACATAATGGGACGAGAAGGGACATGACATAAATTTCAGGTACCCCTAATTATATTTAGGGACCGGACAAAGACAAGACAAAACGGGAAAAATAATATAACAGGATAGGATGGGACTCGATAGGGCGGATAGGACGGAACAAGACAAGATGATAAGGAATGAAATGGGATAGGTTGGACTATACGAGAATTTTGTCTATCCTTAGTTATATTTAGGGAACGGGACGAGAAGAAACTGAAGGAACATGATGGGAGATAACAAAATGGAAAGGAACATAATGGGATAGGACGAGACGGGACTAGTGATGTTAATATGGCCTCTAAGCCCGCAGGTCTAAACGGGCCTTTTGTATGATTTTTAAGCCCGAACCCGTTTATAAAAATTTTAAATTCAAATGGGCATATTTACTAAAGCCCGATTACTAACGGGCCTGAACAATTTTAATTCGGGTAGCCCGTTTAATTTTTTTTACAGAATTATTTATGTTAAACGACGACGTTTTTTTTTAGCAGTCCCTTTTTGGGCAAAGTGCTGCCTCGGTATGTTAGTGGGACGTGGATTTGGTATGTTTGCAAAAGCTCTAGCCAATGCAGTTGCCTATATAGTTTAACATATTAATCTTAGACTCATCAGTTACAATAAGAAAAATTTACTTAGAAGATATTCAGTAAATTACCTGTTCAACGGTTGATGTACCAATTAATTGTTGGATGAACGTAGTCATTCCCTTAACTTCATTTCTTAAGCCATCCAATTCTGTCTTCAGCTGAACAACTATTTCAGAATTTTCTATCTCTGTCCTAGTTACAGTAGAGCGTCTCACCAACTTTGAAGGTGTAGGTCCACGACCTACACAACGTACTCGTCCATGACGCTCAGGACCAAACACTTGAGCATATTCATCATCCAAACTAGCTGAAACATTGGTTGTGGGTCGTGGGTTTTGACTCATTACCATGGTAAGTTCTTCCTAAAGAAAACCAACAAAATATAAAACAAAATATAAGTATCCAACATAATTCAAAACTATAGTCAACCAATTGTGATTATAAAAAAAACTGACCGCTCGTGTTTTGGCCTCCTCACAGGAAAAACTTCCATCAGGTTTTGTACGAGTCTCAATGAAAAACGCAGCTCGACATGGTGTTTTTCCGGTCTTGATTTTCTTCATTAAAAAACATGCATAAACAATATACAATATCAGTATAATTGAATCAGCATATATAATAGACTAGTTTTATATCACAATTAAGGTACTCACAATCTCATTTCTTCTCCTAGGAAAACTCTTTCTTCCGCATAAGTGAGGCATGGTATTGTATTTTTGGTTGATCGTATTCCGCTCTTGCATTCTCTGAAAATTCACATTTAAAAAAAAAAAAAATTGGCATTTGATACAGAGACATACATCTACAGATAAGTATCCAACGAGTAAACTATACCTTCCACTTTTCAGTGAATCTCATGTGAACAAAATGAAACCACTGATCTTCAGGAACATTATCTGGTCGATTCTGCACTGTTTCACTTCGAGTATCTTTGCTGTACTCTCCCCAAAGACGTCGTTTGACATCCTTGCATCTGCTTCCTAGTGTACTGGTGACATATTCTTTTCTCACCGTCGGATCATCGAACCGAAATTTGGGCTGAAATAACAACATATACAATGAGTGGTCAATATGCTGTCTTAAGTTAAGGTCATTGCTTAAATATAGTGATAAATCGATGATAGATGTTACCTGAACAACTTCCCATGCCCTTTCTTTTATGTGAGGACTAACCGACCTTTAATCACTGTAGTTGATGGGTATTAAGTTCACGTCATTGCTTAACTGACCTAACCATGATCCAAGTAAGCCTGCAGAATCTCCAATTGGCTGGCCACTATCTTCATCGAAATGCACAATCACTTTGCTATTTTGCAATTTCCAGACATCTTTAGATGTTAGCATTTTACCTTCTATGTTTCCATTAGTATCTTGTTGATGAGCAAATATGTTAGAACAAATTTGAATTATAATAAATTTCTAATAACTTCAATGAAACCAACTTCGTATATATTACCTATGACATTAATTTTCCATTTGAAACTTTTGCATTGAGGAGCAAGTGGAGGAGGGGTATCGAAATCTGTTTCCCAATTCAGTGAATCCTCAGGTGATTGTGTCTCTGTATCTAGGAAATCCATGACTCTAATCATGGTGAACAAAAACAAAGCAATCATTAATCACACAGACACTGTCAAGCCTAGAACTAAAGTTGCAGGTTTTCATGTTAACTAAAACGCCCCAAATTTTCTAAGTTCTAAAAAATAAAACAGTAACCAATTCCAAGAGCTAGCCAGTTGCTAATACATATGCAGACGAATAAACAAAACTAGCAGCCACATAAAACTATTTCAAACTTAGACTATACGATCAAACAAATAAAGATAGTGACTACGATTATGTAAAAAGAAAACCAACATCCACATGTGCATACAAGACGACAAAAACATTTTTAGTGACATTAAATATCTAGGCTCTTCAAATCTTACTATCAACCTCAATTTGACTTAATATTACGCATTACATGTTTCTTCATTACAGTAACATTAACCTTTCTCTTCAAATTGTAGCACAATAGAAATGTATTTATAGAACTCGATTTCAGAATCTATACGTTTTCATATATTCCTTCTGAACTTTAGAGATCGAGTTAAGTTTGTGAGATTCAGAAAACCCGCTTTACACATAGATTCTCAAAGTTAAATGAAAGGTAAAGAATCTAAAACTTTCTAAGATCCACAAAACCTGCTTTAGACTTGATCAGTTAAGGTATAGATGAGTTAAATTACCTGATCAGTTGTGCGAGATGTGAATTCCAATTTTTGAGCTCGATCGTCGACGGTTTCCCAGAGAAAGTTGTTTAGAGACCTAATTAAATCCATGTAGTCAATTTATTAGAGGTGAAAATAACCGTTTCTTAATATTAAACTATTTCCCGCTGCAGAACAAGATTTAGTGGGATCTGAAAAATATATATTAGTAGGATTTATTTTATCTGCCACATAATGGTTTATTCAATATATGTAGTATTTTTCTATTTTGTAAGTATTAAATAAAAAGGGAAAACCAATTAACCATCGAAAACCTATATATAAGTCATATCAAAGAGAAAGGAGGATTGGGATTTAATTAGGTACTCACCGGAGGCAAAAGCTTATCAGTTTCTTTCTTCTCTACTTTTACACGTTGCTGATTTTTGTAAGTTAGTGCAAAGACAAAGACTTTAGACTAGTTTGTGAGTGAGTGATGTTTTCAATTTTTTTTCAAGTTTAGCGTTGTAAATGGATTAAGACAAGAAAGGTGTGCACTGAATCATATTTTAAATATGACTCCTACTTTAAATAGGAGTCCTACTCTGAATATGGTTCCTATTTTGAATATGAATCATATTCTGAATATGGATCCTATTTTGAATATGAACCTTACTTTAAATACTAATACTACTTAGAATACTACGAGGCAAACCCTGACCCTGAAGCTCAAACAGTCATCAAGAAGGAGTCTTAGTGTAAGAACAGATACCAAGAGGCAACCCTAAGATTAGAAAAGAAACAAGGAATTGAAGGATCTTAATGGTTGGCACAATTCATGAGTCATTATCACCAACATAGTACTCACCAACACATTATCGAAAGTTTCAGAGTTCTTTTCAGTACATACTAAGAACAAACAGTGAACCAACAACAAGATCTCAAAGTTGCAGGTTTTCTAAGTTTAAAAAAAAAACAGTAAGCAATTCCAAGAACATAGTCACATGATAAACAAAAAAAATAAAGTAAACCAGCAACCACATAAAACAATTCCAAACTTAGACTACACGTTCAAATTTGTTTAAACAAATAAAGATAAGCAGAGATTATGATTCTGTGGAAAGAAAACTGACACCCACATACGAAGACACTAAACATTTTCATAGGAAGCAACATATATAGATGCCAGGATCGGATTCACCATCAGTTTATTCTGAATCATTTGGATCTCCCATATCATAAACATCCTTAGGCTGAATGTGAACAGCGATCTTCCATTCTACAATGCAAGGATCATCAATATAATATACCATTCTGGCCTGAGAAGCTAATACATATGGCTCATCCTCTTCATTATCACCAATGTGCAACAAGCGAGAAAAATTTACCATACGATGTCCATATGCATCTGTTTTTATATCCTCGATCCGTACAAGTGTTAACCCACTTACACTTGAATAATACCACTCTGAAAACCTCATAGTAATTTAACTCCATAACTTCGACCAGATTTCCATAGTAAGGTACAATACCTGCTCTAGGATTTGGATCACGAGAACTAGCATAGCTCATAGTCTCAGCAGCCACATAAACACCATTATTTTGTGTTTTCAGGCTAGAATCTCTTTTTGTTGTCCGGAATTTGAAACCATTGACATTGTAAGCTGTATACTTCACAACTTGTTCTGATGGACGAAGAGCTAAGCATCGCAAATCATCAGTAATCCCGTCTATCTCATTCATCTCTACTTTCTGTTTGATCCATTTTGCAAAATTAAGATGCATTTCTCGATCAATGTCTATAGCACGATTCCTTCTGTTTAGTTGAGAGTTCTGCATCCATAGCTCATTTTTGTACTTCCTACACAAACATTAATTAGCAAAGTATATAAATTAGCAAAAATATCAATCAAAGCTAATTAAAACAAGTTGTTCTTGATTGAGAGAAACTTACTCTCGTAATGGATCAAGTAGTTGACAGTTGACCAATATATGACGATGAGCTTGTTGTCTCTCTAGATAATTAAGAGTATATACCCGACCTGCTCCAACAAATCTTCCGATGTTTGGGAAAATACGTAAAAGTTCAGAGTTTGGTCTTATGCTAGTTTCAGCTGCAGGTCAATCATCAACGCGGCCAACCCGAGTAAATCTTGTCTCTATATCATCGAGATACATTGAGCAAAATGTGATACACTCATCAGCCAAATATTGCTCACATATAGAACCCTCAGGCTTAGCGCGATTCCGAACATATGACTTGATGTGTCCTAGAGTCCTGCATATAATGAATTATGTAAATATCACGTTGTTGTTGTGTATATAGTAGGAATAAAAAGAAACAAAAATCACCTCTCAATGGGATACATCCAACGAAATGGAACTGGCCCTCCATACTTTGCCTCTTCTGTGAGATGTACGATCAAATGTACCATCACCGTAAAAAATGACGGAGTAAAAAACATCTCCATGCGACATAAAATCAAGACAACACGGTCTTGTAATTTATCAAGCTCATCGATATCAAGGACCTTGGCAGATATATCTCTAAAAAATTGACAAAGCTCGATAATGGTTGATCTCACATTTTCCGGCAGCAGATTCCGAATAGCAACTGAGAATAAATCTCTCATTATCACGTGACAGTCGTGGCTTTTCAAGCCTGATAGCTTTCCACTACACACATCAACACAACTTGATAGGTTTGAAGCATAACCATCATGGAGTCTTACATTCTTTAAGACACTTAAGAAGATGTCTTTGCCTTCCTTGTTCAGAGTAAAACATGCTGCTTGATACTTCTCATTATCAACAGGCCACAATTCAGAACGTATACCCAACTCACAGAGATCTTTTCTAGCATTCAGATTATCCTTCGATTTGTCTTTGTCATCCAATAATGTGTAAACTAGATTGTCAAACACATTTTTCTCTATATGCATTACATCCAGATTATGGCGCAGCATATTAAATTCCCAATAAGGCAACTCAAAAAATATACTTTTTTTTTCCATTGTAGAGTACCAGAACTTTCACCAACACTTCGAGCCCTCTTTTTTCCCACTCCAAATACACGAGGTTTCTTACCAAGTCTAACATTAACTTGTTCTAGCTGATGAATAATTGTAGAACCTGAAATCGTACCTGGTGGAGCTCTGGTTTCTATTTTTCCATCAAAATTTGTTTCATTTTGACGAAAGTCATGATCTTGAGGGAGAAAACGACGATGGCCAATAAAACAGTTTTTTCTCCCATGGCGTAAACGTTGTCCGATGCCTTCATAATTGCAGCTTGGACAAGCTAATGTCGTATACGTATTCCACCCAGACAAATTTCCAAGACCCGGAAAATCACTAACTGTCCACATGATCGCTGCTCGCATGTTAAACCTTTGTTTTGTGGAGGAATCTAGTGTTTCAATCCCATCAGACCATAACTCCTTCAACTCTTTGATAAGTGGTTGCAAGTAGACATCTATATCATTCCCAGGCATGTGCTTTCCAGGGATAACCATAGACAAGATCATTGATGTCTGCTTCATAGACATCCAAGGTGGAAAATTATAAGGAAATAGTATAACTGGCCATATGCTGTGACTACTACTCATTGTACCAAACGGGTTAAAACCATCAGTCACCAAGCCTAGTCTGACATTTCTCGGATCAGATGCAAATTCAGGATATTTTTGATCGAATGCCTTCCAAGCCAATCCGTCTCTTGGATGTCGAAGCTTACCATCACTGTTACTAGCAGTCACATGCCATGTCATGTGTTTAGCCGTCTTTGATGACATGAATAAACGTTGCAGCCGTGGTTTTAGAGGAAAATAACGCAAAACTTTTGCAGGAGCTTTCTTTGTTATATTTTCTGATCCAGAGACTGTACTCTTTTCAGAAACTTTCCAGCGAGAAGCTTCAGAAACTTTCCAGCGAGAAGCTTCACAAACTTTGCAATCCTCCCTTTCTGCATCTCCCTCCCAATATAACATGCAATCATTCGGACATGCATGGATTGACTTGTAGTTCAATCCTAATTTGCGAATAACCTTTTTCATGCCATTAAAGGAGTCTGGCAGTTTGGCATGTGTAAATGCTTCTTTCAGCAAATCAAGCACCATGGATATCCCCTTATCACTAATCCCGCACATGCATTTGATATGGTATAGCTTCAATAGAAAGGACAACTTCGTGAACTTAGTGCATCCTGTATATAGCTCTTGATTAAAATCAGCAAACAGCTCATCAAAATCTTCCCCTTCTCCACAATTTCCACTTGAAGTTGATGGCCTATCAGTACCCATAGTATGCTCAAACGATCCAGGTTCATCACCACCATGCATATTCGTATCACTATTAGGAAAAAGATCATCCAAGAGATTCACAGTTGAATCCGATTCAACTTGAGCAATATCAGAAGGCACTTGAGCAGTCTCTGTGACACATACATCCTCTCCATGTAGGTACCAACTTGTGTAAGTATTTAAAAAAACAAAGCACATTAAATCACCTTCGACATCTTCTCTTGACTTAGATTTGACCAGAGAACAACGGTTACATGGACATTTCATCACCAGTGCAGTTGATTTGCCAAATGCAAAATCCAAGAAGCTTTTCACTCCTAATTTGTAATCTTGAGATAAATGTGGTTTGTTTATCCATGACTTATCCATGAGAACCTAAAAAAAAGAAAATGCACAATCTGTAAGTTTTAGAAATTCAGAAAACAACCATTAACTTCAAAACCTTGAAAAGTTCAAATCAATATCATTCTAATGTATCTGTTTACTCATTAGATGTCTCCACATTCTACCTTGAATTTGGATTTTATTCCGATAATTCTCAATGCTTGATAGTAGAGCTGGGGTTTTTAAATTGTTTAATAAGATAAACAATGATAATATATAGCATGGATTTAATTTATAATAATGAACACTTTACCCTCTATGTTTAAGGTTTTGATTTCAGTATCAATCATTAAACTCCAGAGTAAATAAAATCACACATATCAAAACAATTGAGTATTAACAGGTTACCTAATTGTATACAAATTTTGGTTTCTCGGTGTCTCTGAAACTGTTCCTCCAAAGAAATTTGGAAAAGAAAGATGATGAAGATGGCATTAAACGTAAAGAGTTTTTGGATTTGGATGGATGGAGTGAAGCTAAATCTTCCCCTTTTCCACTTGAAGAATTTGATAACGAAAAAAAAGATAAATTGAAAAGAAGAAGAAGATCGTAAGTAATAGAAGAATCAGATATAGCTAATTTAATTTAGAGGTGTTGTGTTGGTGTAATAATTAACTAAAGCTAGGGTCCGATAGTGAAGCTTATTGGATCCGATGAATGTAACCAAGAAGACAACATGTTGTTTGCTTCTACCAATTGCTCCTTACAAAAATAAGTAGATAAGAGTTTTAAACGCGAAGAGGGTATGCCCAATTATTTAGCTACTACATTCATTTAAACATGGATGTGAGATTCAATAATCCATCAGCTTATATGCAAAATTTCCTTAAAACAAGATCCTACTTCTTATATGAAAAAGAAAATTGTACCAATTAATCTTCATTACTAGAATAAAAAAATTGAACCAGAGGCAAGTATAAAACTAATTTATAAATGAGATGAAAAGCTTACATAATCTGTGGTTTGTATTGTTCAACCGGTGAGATCAACGCCTCCGTTGCGTTGCGGCCAAGAACTTTAATAATTTATCAGGAGCTGAAACGAAGATAGACCAAGTTTCAATTAAAAATTTAAGATTGTAGATGTTTAAAAACCAAACCATCGAGGAAGAAAGAAGATGGATTTGTTATATTGAAATTCAAATTAGTTGATTCAATCAGATAGATCTTACGAGCTGAAAATGGTGGAAAGAGAGCTTCATATGTCAAAGGATTAAACGGCGGCTGAGAGGAAAGGCCCAGTTCTTTTTCTCAAACTAATTAGTTATAAAAAAATCATTACTCACATTGACAATTTCATTATCGACAATTGTTTGGGCCGGCTATATGCCCAGCTGAAGCCATTTTACATCTCACATATAACCCATAGTAAAATATTATGTACTTTTATGGAAGTTCATGAATATTTTAAATACATATTTTACTTTTTAAACACTTAATATAATTGTATAAATCATAAATTTTAAACACGTAATTCCAAATCATAAATGTTTAATTAACTTAAGACAAATTAATGGGTCTGACCTAAATAACTCATGTAATTTTTTTTAAAGTTTATTAGGATAGTTTTAATTAGCATCATTTTAAATTGATATAAAGTTAAGATCATTTTTATAAGTGATGTTAACATATAATACTAATTACATCGATCATCTAATTGACGTAAATTTAGATTTTAGTATCAGTTTTGTTTTAAGTGATACAAACTAACTAAAATTGAATCAATTTGTCTGAAATGATGCCAAACTAATTAATCATAACATCAATTATTATAATTGATACTAAACTAAGTATATTTGTTTCATTTGTTTATAAGTGATGTAAAACAGTATCACTCAGTTTTGTGATACAAATTAAATGATACAATACACACTTTTTTTTGTAGTGTATGAGACGGGACAGACAGGACGAATGAGACGGGAAAGAACGAACATGATGAAAATGAACGAAATGGGATACAATGGGACAAGACGGTATGTTAAATTCGCCTAATCCTAATTAATTGTAATTAATATGTGTAATATTTTTGAAACAACAATAAACAATAAAAATAAACTAAATTTGCGGAAAAACAATAAAATTAACACAATAGTATAAATTCCTGCGTGAAGCGCGGGTCACTTCCTAGTTATATATAAGATAGAGGATTTAATATGAGTTTACAGCCTAAGAACAAGCCCGTTTTCATGCAAAATATTTTCTTGATAATTTTTTTTCCAGTGCATACATATATATATACAAATCATAACTAAGGATGATGTCAGGAATCGGGATCATGATTAGAAGAAGTTTGGATCTGATTGAGAAGGTTAAACCAAATGGAGTGAAGTATCATATGAAACACATCGAACCTTCTAGGTTTAGGGCTCCATAAGAAATGTCTCTGAACCATCTTCACATTCCTCTGCATCTTCAGATATCTCCTCATAGGAATCCCCAACAGTATCTCCTTCAGCTGTGGAATATCTTTCTCTGGAACAACCACCGAGAAAGCCGACCAATCAAGAACTTCGCTGAACGGTAACATAAAGTTATCGGCGATCACTACGGGGACGCACTCGTAGTATATAGCCTCGACGATTCTTGGACTGTTTACTTCATAACCCATCGGACATAAACAGTATTTGCTTGCTTTCATGTGTTGCACGTAAGTCATTCTCCGAGCTACGTTGTGTGGAAGCGGACCGTAGATTTTCATGCCCTCCTCTTTGTTTCTCCAGTGTTTTAGAAGCTGTGGACGGACACGACCGTGGAGGTTTCCGGCGAAGAAAGCTAGGATCGGACGCTGAGAAACTCTGTTTCCGTTTCCGATGTTACGAAGCGGTCTCCCGGCGTTTCTTATGGAAGTTTCCGGGAGAGAAACGTCTTTTCCGGGGACGAATACTCCGTCTGATAGATCTGCGTTGCATAGAGCTTTTATAGTGTTTCGGCTTAGCTCTGGATGCTCGTTCACCGTATAAGGACCCTGCACAAGAATGGTTTTGGAAAACAGAGATAACACAAACAAGAGACATATCGAAAAGTGACTGTTAATTCTTTCAAAGAAAGAAACGTTTTTTAGATACCCAATCGTGGCAAGCGACGATGAAATGATCAGATCCGTGAGTGCGATTCCAAAACGGGTATTTGATGGAGAGCATGTTGACATAATCTCTTAGAAAGATCGATAAAGGTTTGATGTTATGTGATCCAGGGACAAACATGGCATGCTGAAGCTGTTTCACACTATATGGCATGTAGAACAAGTGAGCCTTCTCAGGGTTCTTTGTGACAAACTGTGTGTTTGACTCCATTAGCTTCATGAACCAACCTTCTGATGCGTAGATACCGTTCAAATGCGGTGTGTGGAATATTGGTTTTTTGCCGTCAGGATATATGTAGACCTTGAGTATTAGTTCCATAAGCTCATAGCTCCTGGGGAAAAAAAGGTGGAGAAAACATTTGTGGTAATAACTTCGGTTCCAAGGCATGCACTCAAAAGCCTTCTGAAATTGTAAATTCGTACCTTTTGAAAACTGAAAGATTGCGAAACACCGGAGCAAATAGATCATTGTCATTTATGACCAGCGGAGCTCGTTGAATCTCATGTTTTGCATAAGATAAAGCTTCCTTTGGTGGTAATGTACGAGCACGTCTCTGCTCAATCCAACAAAAGTAGGGTAAACATATGATTTGGTAGCAGAATAAACTGAACAATCTTTTTTTTTTCGTAAAATATAAAATGCTGAAAATTTTAGTTTTAGTAATATAATCATGTTTTTTTCTTCGAGTTTAACATGCTTGTTGTATATAATGAAATTACTTCATGAAAACGTAAAAAATTGATGAATACTATGAAGAGAAAAGACTTCATATAGCACTAATTAAGGCATATAGCATTTACTGGTATATATGAGAATTGCCCTATTATGAATGGTAAAAATTAGCGGAATCAGGTTATCAAAACGTTAAAAAACTGCATACCAATATTAAAACCTATTAAGAAACTTAAAAGTCCTCTGATATCACCTGACCTCTGACGAAGAAAGAACATGTGGTGGTGATGGTGGAGGATCTGTGAGGATAAGCTCTTCCTTTGTCTTGTTTCTTTTCTTCCTTTTCCGTCTTTTTCTCGAAAGATCGGTTCCGGTTTCTTCATCTCCCTGTTTTCCCATAATGGATCCAGAAGAAGAATTTGATTCCACTATAGGAGTTGCTGTGAGAGCACGAAAGTTTTCGACTTTTGCTTCACTAACAATTTGGATATTCAAATGCAGAGAACCGTTCAAGTAAACAGGCGAAGAAGTATCTGCTTCATTATCATCAAGGAATATCGACAACATGGGTGTGTGAAGCAGAACAACAATGGTGGTCATTATAGAACCGAAGAGAAACGCGTTTCTCCATCTGATCCTTTGTCTCCTGAAACCCTTAATTATTTCCTTCAAAGGGTTTCTCATCTTTCACCGTCTACAAATATTGCAAACCCTAAATTCAAATTTTCATGAAAATCAAAATTCTTCCATCACGCATCCCGTCAGGTTCTTCAAACTCAGAAACCCTAATTTCGCAATAGATCAACGACCCTGATGATAATCCAACAAAAAACGAAGAATTCATTTTGAGATTTTCCAGAAACTGCTAACAAAAACCCAAATTCTGGAAACGGAGGATTCGTGTCTGTGTGTATGTGTGTAATAGAGTAAGAGTATCGAACGAAGTACCTTGATCTTTGCGATTTGATGATATCTGGGGATTTTTGCTGAGAGAGAAGAATGGATCGGAGATTGAAATCTCGATCCAAAGGGGGAGAGAAAATGGATGGAGGGAAGATGGAAACGGTAATGTATTTTTTTTCCTTCCGTATTATTAGCTTAAGTTGCCTATAATTAACCTTTAATTACTTCTAATTTTAGAAATTATCAAAAATCGGATCAAAATCATATTTCTACTTTCTAGTGTCAGCTGACGTGTACATTACATCACTGCATGCGTAATTAGCTTATGATCTCTTTTTTTTTTTTCCATTCTTTTCGTTTTATTTTTGTAATCATCTATCATTTGGTTTATAAAAAATACAGTGGTATCGAAGAAAAAATATTGAAAATGATAGGATTGAAGTGGAAAGAATTAAAAAAATTAAGAGAAATTAAATATGAAAAAAACTATAGGATTAAAGTGGTGAGAGGTGACGGAGGAGATTATGGGCCAAAGGCTTGGAACTTCCACATTTTTTTTTTTTTTTAAAACAATTAATGTATAATCATCACATAACACATGACACGCTAATATATTTGTGTGTACGTACATAAATCATAATTTGAGGAGAGAACTATATATATCTACATCTCTCAACTCTTTGAGATAATCCAGTTTTTTTTTTTTAATGTTAAGATGATAATCCAGTATTGTTTGTGTGATCTAATTCTTATCGACATTGTGAGACTAATTAATCGAGTGGAACAGGGTGGACGAGCAAGGACCGGACATGATCGACGGTCTTAGCCTTATCTGGACAGCCATGGCCATCACCGTACTGGTAAACGCACTGAGCCACGCGTCCAAGATTAATCGCAGCTTCTACAAAACCTGGATGTAGGCAACAACTCTTTTTCTCCAAGTTCAAGTCATTCCACGCGACACCGATCATTCGTCGAATGTACGCACGTGCCTCTGCCTCAGAAGCTCCCGTCTCGTACATGTGACATTGTATGGACTTCATAGTGTCACCTCTCGCCAATTCCTCCTGCACATTCTTACATTTACATATCTTGCGCAGTTATATCATAGATTGTAGATTAATTGTTGAAGAAAAGGTCAATAGCAAAAAACAAAAAAAAGTCAGTGACTTTCTTGTTTCTGGTTGAGTTTCTTTCTTTGATATGGAAAAAAAAAAAAAGCAGTTTGTACTTTTTTTATATATATAAAAGAATCTTTATATGTTAAAAATTTATACTCCACTATTGTTGTGCCTTGTGGTTGTGGAAGTGTGAAATTAACCATGACTGACCGAAGAAGTGGCGAGATCGTTAGCAAGACGGAGGATGGTGGCAGAACAACATGGTGGTTGTAGGAGACAATAATGTCTAAGCTTTGGTCAGAGAAGAACAAGTGGAGAAGTATTGTAGGGACAGAGCTTGAGATCCAACCATTTTGCATGTATTCTTCGAGGCTAGGTTTGTGACCACTTTTGTGCCACTTGGCTTCTTTTAAAAACGCTGTACACATATCCGCCCACTAAGAAGAAAAAAAATATAAATTTATAACGAATTTAGAAAAAGGTTTATAAATATTCATATTGATTTTAAGATTTTGCCCACTTAATACATCGCTAAATCGATTGATAATGATGAGAAAACGTACGGATTTTTTGAGGTAAGGAATCACATTAATTCCTTTATCTCTGAGGATAAAATATCCAATCTGATTGATTTTGTTGATGAGTCAGAGAAAACATAACTTCATGTACTCGGGTAGTTCTTCAAGACGATTTACATCCCATCTACATAAAAATAAAATCGATTAAGTGAAGATATAAACAAGAAACAAAGTAAGAGATTGTGTTATTAATTACTTTTCAACTATGGTCGTGAATAGTTGGAGCTCCTCCAGTGTCCCATAAATATCGTATATATCGTCGATGGTGGTAATAAGCATGAAGATTTTCGTAAGCATTTTTCGGTGATATGCAAACCCGGGCTCGTAAATTACTCCAACGCTCGAGAAATAACTCTCTGTTATTCGGTCTCTGACGAAATCAAGGTGTTTTGTTAATCCCGTCTTGCTCCACCAGCTGCTTCATAATCATACATATAAAAAGATAAATGCATATTATTTGCGGTTTACATAGATAAATGCATGTTCACTTTTTAAAAGAACATTTTATTGTTTTCTGTGACTATCAAAAATTAAAACTATAAGCGCAACTGTTTGCATTTATCTATGAAAAAAAGAAATTATGTTGTGATTTTATTTGAAAGTTAACTCACAATTTGAACATATAAAGGAATCATGAAATTTCAAACTAAAAAACAATTAACAAGAAGTAATTAGTTATGTCATTTATGCAATAGTGTAATTTTTTGTGTACGTAATCTATACTATATAAAAGTTGAGGCTATAAGCCTCTGAGAGCGTCCACATAGGATTATAAAACGCGATTTGATTGGTCCACATAAGTATTTCCTAGATTAAGAAAGTTTCCGAATTTTAAACAACCAATAGTATCAATCCACATCATCACATAAAATTAGCTATTTGTTCAATTAGTTAAATTCCTTTTTATATTTTTATATTTTAAGAAAGTTTCATAATTCAAAGTTAAGCAATAGGAAAGTTTCCAGAATTTATAAGTGTAATATTAGTAGAGATATGTAATAAATAAGAAAATTATACCAACAATATCATTATATATCAACATCTAAAGCTACAATTGTATTAACTCGATTTTGATCAAATGTAGCTTACATGAATAAACATATGTTCACGTCAGAGCTTGATATAAGATCAAACAAATCCAACATCGAGAAACCACCTGGAAGCAAGATGGAGGGATATATATTGAAGACAAGATACTTTGACATCACATATTGAAAGTTCACATAGATCGATCAATTCTTCTAAAGGATATGTAGTGAATTAATGAAAAATCATGAAGCAAAGGAATGATTGAAACGAAGACAATGGGCATCACACTGAAGGTATACATGTCCTTCTGTGAAATAAATAAATTCGCTTGCTTTATTTCGAATATTATCTGGTCTATGGTGTTCAATTGATTTTCTTTGTATTTTGATAATGGAAGCACATCCAATTAATTAATAAATAAGTTACATTACCACAAAATAATCAAAGGACTATGAAGAGAACAAGGAATCGAAATTACCAAAGTGTAGATTAAATCAAAAGTGAATTGTTGCTCCTAAATTAGTAAGCTTTCGATGGGGAAAATAATATTGATTATGAAGAAACAAAAAAAATCAGAATAATGATTACATGACACAAATTGAAAGGAAAAGGCAAACACAATAGAAGGCTGTATTTTGTTCCTTTTCTATTTTTCTTTTCTTCGTTTTTCAATGTTTTGTAATATTTACATATTCATGTGTTTATAAGTAGTACTTTTAAAAGATGTCACTTGAAAGAGAAGGAATATAAACAAAAGTAAATTTATTAAAAACAGAATAAGATAAATTCCTTCTCATTTTAGTATTTACATATGACATTCAAAGGGCCTGTTTTGAATATATTTTGTTCAATAAGTCATTCTAGCTTGATTTTATTTTCAGTTTTTCAGGTAACGAAATTGTGTTTTATTTAATTATAATTTATTCTAAATTTAAGAGGAATAGAGCCATGCAGAATTTTACAAGAGGAATGGAACCATGCAGAATTTTAAGGGTCGAGAATAACCTACAGAAATAAGAGAAAACAAAATGAAGAAAAAAGTAGACACAAAAAAGAAGAGTACCAAGATAAAACCGAAGAATAGCGAAAACAAAGATATTGAATTGCGAATACAAAATAGAGACAAAAGAAGACAAAGATGAATAAGGAAAAACCATATTAAAAACTTGTGAAGAACAATTTGAAGAGGAATTCGAACAAGAACGAAGGAGAAGAAACCTAACAACAACAAAAAAACTTGCGAAGACCAATCTAAAGAGGAAATAAAATAAGAACAAAGGAGAAGAAACCAAATCAAAACAAAACAAAAAAAAAGAAGAAAAAAAAAGAGAGCAAAGACGAAGAAGAGCAAACGCGAAGATGAGTGAAAATGAAGAAGAAATCAAATAAGACCAAAGACAAAGAAGAAAACAAAACATAAGATACTGAAAAAGAATGAATCAAAGAAAATTAAAAAAAAACTTTAAAACAACAACGAAGAAGAAAATGAAGAACAATTATGTGTGTCGACTAGCTTCTCTTCATTTAGGTTTTAGGTTTTATAACCATTGAAAACTTACCAAAATATTAGTTTATCATCTAGCTTAAATTTATTACATACAAATATTGTTATTTATAGCATTTTAAGTTCTAACATAACCAACTGAAGTTATTTTAAATAAACATCATGTTATATACAAATATTATTGACATCTAATTTTAAGAATTTCACTAAATATATTTAAAAATATATTTCTGTTTAGAAAATGACTAACACGTCACAATAGTTCATAAATTAACATTACATTTTACAAATAAGTTTAGTGATAAAGTAAGTTTGTCCTATTATAATGATTTGAATATCTTCAAGTAAGTTTTGGTCATTAGACATACACAAACATTTTTGTTACCGGGATATGATCTAAACAATATTTTTGTATGTCAAGATTTGATCTCAATACGATATTGATATATCTAAAAACTTTTGTTTTCCAGAGAGTTTTGGTATTGAAATATTGATAAATTTTAATTGTTGATTTTTGCAGTTTAAAAAAAAAAATTAAATATATTTTAAACTGATTTAAGATACAGACCCGCGCGTGCGCGGGTAAAAGTCCTAGTCTTATATATAATAGGAGAGTTGCTCTCTCCATCTAGAGTGTCCACATCAGCACAAAAACATTAAATTGTATTTAAATTATTTATTAAATATATGACTATTCATATTTCTTTACATTTATTCATATTTAATAAAAATATACAAATAAATAATTAATTAATAGAAAATATGTGATAATTTGATGTTAAAAGTTATCAAAAAGTTGGAATATAAAATAGAGATGGAGTAAAGAAATATTTAACTTCAAATAGTATATATTTACCTTTTTATTCAAAGGATTTATCATATTTAAAAATGTTATAATGTGTTTACAAGTTAAAAAGTTGAATATAAATTAATTAAGATAATAGAAAGCTAATGAAACATTAGAGTTAGAGTTTGTTTTTCTAAACAAATAGAAATGGAGTTTTATATGTAAATTTAATTGTAGTGAAAAACAAGAATATGTTTACAAATTTTAACCTTCAGTCAAATGCATATACATATTTATAAATTTTAACCTTCAATCAAATACATATACATGTTTACAGTCTAATAGAAGTAAAAAAAAAGTAAACAAACATAATATTTATAACATGATAAATTTTAGAAATAGAAAACTCGAGATAAAGCGGGGTGTTAATATCCTAATAAATTAAAATAAAAAACAAATTATTCATATTTTTTAGTGTTAGTGGTTGAGTTAACTAAAACATAACAAAAACATGAAAGTTAATACAAAACCATCATAATTCAAATCAACGAGTATAAATAAAATTAAACAGAAAAACTATCGCAAACAACCCCGCGCGGGGCTTCAAACTTAGTTAGTTACGTATAATATGAGAGATTTTTACCACATCCCTTTAAATGATTTGTTTCTTTCTTCTCGAATTGAATCCTAGAAAACTCGAGATAAAGCAGGGTGTTAATATCCTAATAAATTAAAATAAAAAACAAATTATTCATATATTTAATGTTAGTGGTTGAGTTAACTAAAACATAACAAAAACATGAAAGTTAATACAAAACCATCATAATTCAAATGAAGGAGTAAATAAAATTAAATAAAAAACTATCGCAAACAACCCCGCGCGGGGCTTCAAACCTAGTTACGTATAATATGAGAGATTTTTACCACATCCCTTTAAATGATTTGTTTATTTCTTCTCGAATTGAATCCTACATATGACCAAGAAATTATTACTCAAAATTAATAGTAGAGAACCCATATTCTTTATATTTTAGTACTTAATATGTGGTTCCTGGCATAAACAAAAACGTAAATGAAAAAATTTCAAAGTCCATGAATCATGTGTTAGTTAACTCACCTAGATAGTGATTTGAGCTCGTCTTGATGAATAACTTGCACGAAATTGAAATCAAGTTTGGCGAATTCGAGCAAGTCAGGGTTCATGTCATGTGTATCTCCGTACACGTCTATATACCATCTCGCTTCTAGTCTTCCAACTCTCCGATGGTACGGCATTTCTAACGCACGGATCACCATCTTTTGAATACAAGATTTGGTGTCAGGCTTCTTCATTTCCACGAATTTTCTAAGTCGTTTTGTTGTATAGTATATGCTCTCTTTCAATTTAGTATCGAATATGGTCGAGAGATATGAAGCTTCGTATAGTGAAAGAACACTCTTGATGTCTTCATCATACAAACCATCTCCAAAATTTCCGTCAAATACATCTGCATTAGTTCACAATTTTATTTGGTTGTATAAAATACATTAATAATAAAAGTGATTTATTCTAATTATGTGTTTTGTTTGTTCAAGTGCAGAATTAGCATACAGATCCAGATTTTTGCTTCCAACCTTGTGAGATATTAAAACCATGTTGCCTTAGGAGTCGGAACTTGAGGGCAGTCGCGCATAAGTCTTCCGATCTCTTCCGATCTACCCTGTTTACGTGTCTTGCAACTTTTACGTGCACATTCGTTAGAATCTTCTTGATTTCACCTTCGAAATGGTAAGAAACTCCGAGTCTTTGTAAAGTGTCGACTAGCTCTAGCTGTTCGAGTAAACCCTCTGTTTCGTTCATCATTTTACTCACTTCTTGCTGCAACAATTTAACTCTCTCGATGCTGTCCTCTTTCTGCATGGTAAAAATTATATCACTATAACTTCTTGAGCACTAAAATATGTACATAGTTTGAATTAACACAACGTCCTGTAGATTTTTATACGTACGTACCTCATATGTATTACCTAGGGAAAGGATATAATCGTGCTCCCAAAAAGACGGTCGATAATTTGCAGAGCGACGAGCTTCAGGAGGCTGTGACTGTGTTTTTGATGCAGCCTTGCGAGTGAAACGCGGATGAGTCTGTCGTTTAGGCATTCTTTGTTTTGCATTAAACTATTTTTTTTTTTTTGAAGTTTGTTTTGCATTAAGATAAATAATTTTGATGAACACGTTTAAGACTCCGCAATGACCATTTATAAAGGTATCTTCTGTTTTTTTTTTCTATCTTAACTTATTTTTAAAAAATATATCATCATCGTACTATGAAAATATCTTAATGAGCCTTCGCTCTCGAATATCTTGAAGGAATGGCTAAAACATTACGGAAATATATATCCACACAATTTTTGGGTTTCTTGCTTTCAGTGTCCCAAAAAATATCTGCAGTTTAACCAAATATTTCAAGCTATTCATTGTGTTCGATGCTGATTTTATATATTTTAAGTTCAACCATATAGTATAGAGTAATGTTGTAAAGTCATACCGATGTTGTTCCTATATAACCTTAATTATTTATCTCAGTACTTTTAAGTTGTATGAATTTCAGTGTTGACTGTTGAATATAGTATAAAATTGAGAAATTCTTTTATCATGAGATTTATAATTAAAAATCTACTTAAATGATTTATTATATATTGCTGAAACGGACACTTTATTAGTTATCAGATCGGTGCAGCGCTGTCCGAGAGTGACAAGACAATGTACTAAACATACGAAAAATGTTTTCTGTATGCGTATATATATACTTGCACAAGCATACAACAGTTTCGTGGATACAAATGTTTTGGAAGTACAACGTTGGGTGTAACTGTAAATCCTTCGATCACCATGATGCCAAACTATTAACACAAAACAGAAGGGACGTTCATTCACGTGATGTAATTGTGACTTCAGTACCTTTTTTTTTGGGTGCGACATCA
>CACVBM020001894.1:0-18205 GCA_902728155.2 Microthlaspi erraticum | reverse complement strand
ACTATGAGGACAAACAGGAGTGAAACGGTCTCAATCCAAGGGAGGAACATCAAATGGACCAAATTTGGGAACCGGAAGAGGTAAGGAGTCCGAAATGTACCTCTGTGCCTCCACATTGTGGAAACTCACTTGTAGTGTATAAGATGAACTAGATGGACCCATACTTACCAAAACATGGATTAATAGCTTCTACACATGACTATGAGGACAAACATGAGTGAAACGGTCTCAATCCAAGGGAGGAACATCAAATGGACCAAATTTGGGAACCGGAAGAGGTAAGGAGTCCGAAATGTACCTCTGTGCCTCCACATTGTGGAAACTCACTTGTAGTGTATAAGATGAACTAGATGGACCCATACTTACCAAAACATGGATTAATAGCTTCTACACATGACTATGAGGACAAACATGAGTGAAACGGTCTCAATCCAAGGGAGGAACATCAAATGGACCAAATTTGGGAACCGGAAGAGGTAAGGAGTCCGAAATGTACCTCTGTGCCTCCACATTGTGGAAACTCACTTGTAGTGTATAAGATGAACTAGATGGACCCATACTTACCAAAACATGGATTAATAGCTTCTACACATGACTATGAGGACAAACATGAGTGAAACGGTCTCAATCCAAGGGAGGAACATCAAATGGACCAAATTTGGGAACCGGAAGAGGTAAGGAGTCCGAAATGTACCTCTGTGCCTCCACATTGTGGAAACTCACTTGTAGTGTATAAGATGAACTAGATGGACCCATACTTACCAAACATGGATTAATAGCTTCTACACATGACTATGAGGACAAACATGAGTGAAACGGTCTCAATCCAAGGGAGGAACATCAAATGGACCAAATTTGGGAACCGGAAGAGGTAAGGAGTCCGAAATGTACCTCTGTGCCTCCACATTGTGGAAACTCACTTGTAGTGTATAAGATGAACTAGATGGACCCATACTTACCAAAACATGGATTAATAGCTTCTACACATGACTATGAGGACAAACATGAGTGAAACGGTCTCAATCCAAGGGAGGAACATCAAATGGACCAAATTTGGGAACCGGAAGAGGTAAGGAGTCCGAAATGTACCTCTGTGCCTCCACATTGTGGAAACTCACTTGTAGTGTATAAGATGAACTAGATGGACCCATACTTACCAAAACATGGATTAATAGCTTCTACACATGACTATGAGGACAAACATGAGTGAAACGGTCTCAATCCAAGGGAGGAACATCAAATGGACCAAATTTGGGAACCGGAAGAGGTAAGGAGTCCGAAATGTACCTCTGTGCCTCCACATTGTGGAAACTCACTTGTAGTGTATAAGATGAACTAGATGGACCCATACTTACCAAAACATGGATTAATAGCTTCTACACATGACTATGAGGACAAACATGAGTGAAACGGTCTCAATCCAAGGGAGGAACATCAAATGGACCAAATTTGGGAACCGGAAGAGGTAAGGAGTCCGAAATGTACCTCTGTGCCTCCACATTGTGGAAACTCACTTGTAGTGTATAAATGGAACTAGATGGACCCATACTTACCAAAACATGGATTAATAGCTTCTACACATGACTATGAGGACAAACATGAGTGAAACGGTCTCAATCCAAGGGAGGAACATCAAATGGACCAAATTTGGGAACCGGAAGAGGTAAGGAGTCCGAAATGTACCTCTGTGCCTCCACATTGTGGAAACTCACTTGTAGTGTATAAGATGAACTAGATGGACCCATACTTACCAAAACATGGATTAATAGCTTCTACACATGACTATGAGGACAAACATGAGTGAAACGGTCTCAATCCAAGGGAGGAACATCAAATGGACCAAATTTGGGAACCGGAAGAGGTAAGGAGTCCGAAATGTACCTCTGTGCCTCCACATTGTGGAAACTCACTTGTAGTGTATAAGATGAACTAGATGGACCCATACTTACCAAAACATGGATTAATAGCTTCTACACATGACTATGAGGACAAACATGAGTGAAACGGTCTCAATCCAAGGGAGGAACATCAAATGGACCAAATTTGGGAACCGGAAGAGGTAAGGAGTCCGAAATGTACCTCTGTGCCTCCACATTGTGGAAACTCACTTGTAGTGTATAAGATGAACTAGATGGACCCATACTTACCAAAACATGGATTAATAGCTTCTACACATGACTATGAGGACAAACATGAGTGAAACGGTCTCAATCCAAGGGAGGAACATCAAATGGACCAAATTTGGGAACCGGAAGAGGTAAGGAGTCCGAAATGTACCTCTGTGCCTCCACATTGTGGAAACTCACTTGTAGTGTATAAGATGAACTAGATGGACCCATACTTACCAAAACATGGATTAATAGCTTCTACACATGACTATGAGGACAAACATGAGTGAAACGGTCTCAATCCAAGGGAGGAACATCAAATGGACCAAATTTGGGAACCGGAAGAGGTAAGGAGTCCGAAATGTACCTCTGTGCCTCCACATTGTGGAAACTCACTTGTAGTGTATAAGATGAACTAGATGGACCCATACTTACCAAAACATGGATTAATAGCTTCTACACATGACTATGAGGACAAACATGAGTGAAACGGTCTCAATCCAAGGGAGGAACATCAAATGGACCAAATTTGGGAACCGGAAGAGGTAAGGAGTCCGAAATGTACCTCTGTGCCTCCACATTGTGGAAACTCACTTGTAGTGTATAAGATGAACTAGATGGACCCATACTTACCAAAACATGGATTAATAGCTTCTACACATGACTATGAGGACAAACATGAGTGAAACGGTCTCAATCCAAGGGAGGAACATCAAATGGACCAAATTTGGGAACCGGAAGAGGTAAGGAGTCCGAAATGTACCTCTGTGCCTCCACATTGTGGAAACTCACTTGTAGTGTATAAGATGAACTAGATGGACCCATACTTACCAAAACATGGATTAATAGCTTCTACACATGACTATGAGGACAAACATGAGTGAAACGGTCTCAATCCAAGGGAGGAACATCAAATGGACCAAATTTGGGAACCGGAAGAGGTAAGGAGTCCGAAATGTACCTCTGTGCCTCCACATTGTGGAAACTCACTTGTAGTGTATAAGATGAACTAGATGGACCCATACTTACCAAAACATGGATTAATAGCTTCTACACATGACTATGAGGACAAACATGAGTGAAACGGTCTCAATCCAAGGGAGGAACATCAAATGGACCAAATTTGGGAACCGGAAGAGGTAAGGAGTCCGAAATGTACCTCTGTGCCTCCACATTGTGGAAACTCACTTGTAGTGTATAAGATGAACTAGATGGACCCATACTTACCAAAACATGGATTAATAGCTTCTACACATGACTACAAACATGAGTGAAACGGTCTCAATCCAAGGGAGGAACATCAAATGGACCAAATTTGGGAACCGGAAGAGGTAAGGAGTCCGAAATGTACCTCTGTGCCTCCACATTGTGGAAACTCACTTGTAGTGTATAAGATGAACTAGATGGACCCATACTTACCAAAACATGGATTAATAGCTTCTACACATGACTATGAGGACAAACATGAGTGAAACGGTCTCAATCCAAGGGAGGAACATCAAATGGACCAAATTTGGGAACCGGAAGAGGTAAGGAGTCCGAAATGTACCTCTGTGCCTCCACATTGTGGAAACTCACTTGTAGTGTATAAGATGAACTAGATGGACCCATACTTACCAAAACATGGATTAATAGCTTCTACACATGACTATGAGGACAAACATGAGTGAAACGGTCTCAATCCAAGGGAGGAACATCAAATGGACCAAATTTGGGAACCGGAAGAGGTAAGGAGTCCGAAATGTACCTCTGTGCCTCCACATTGTGGAAACTCACTTGTAGTGTATAAGATGAACTAGATGGACCCATACTTACCAAAACATGGATTAATAGCTTCTACACATGACTATGAGGACAAACATGAGTGAAACGGTCTCAATCCAAGGGAGGAACATCAAATGGACCAAATTTGGGAACCGGAAGAGGTAAGGAGTCCGAAATGTACCTCTGTGCCTCCACATTGTGGAAACTCACTTGTAGTGTATAAGATGAACTAGATGGACCCATACTTACCAAAACATGGATTAATAGCTTCTACACATGACTATGAGGACAAACATGAGTGAAACGGTCTCAATCCAAGGGAGGAACATCAAATGGACCAAATTTGGGAACCGGAAGAGGTAAGGAGTCCGAAATGTACCTCTGTGCCTCCACATTGTGGAAACTCACTTGTAGTGTATAAGATGAACTAGATGGACCCATACTTACCAAAACATGGATTAATAGCTTCTACACATGACTATGAGGACAAACATGAGTGAAACGGTCTCAATCCAAGGGAGGAACATCAAATGGACCAAATTTGGGAACCGGAAGAGGTAAGGAGTCCGAAATGTACCTCTGTGCCTCCACATTGTGGAAACTCACTTGTAGTGTATAAGATGAACTAGATGGACCCATACTTACCAAAACATGGATTAATAGCTTCTACACATGACTATGAGGACAAACATGAGTGAAACGGTCTCAATCCAAGGGAGGAACATCAAATGGACCAAATTTGGGAACCGGAAGAGGTAAGGAGTCCGAAATGTACCTCTGTGCCTCCACATTGTGGAAACTCACTTGTAGTGTATAAGATGAACTAGATGGACCCATACTTACCAAAACATGGATTAATAGCTTCTACACATGACTATGAGGACAAACATGAGTGAAACGGTCTCAATCCAAGGGAGGAACATCAAATGGACCAAATTTGGGAACCGGAAGAGGTAAGGAGTCCGAAATGTACCTCTGTGCCTCCACATTGTGGAAACTCACTTGTAGTGTATAAGATGAACTAGATGGACCCATACTTACCAAAACATGGATTAATAGCTTCTACACATGACTATGAGGACAAACATGAGTGAAACGGTCTCAATCCAAGGGAGGAACATCAAATGGACCAAATTTGGGAACCGGAAGAGGTAAGGAGTCCGAAATGTACCTCTGTGCCTCCACATTGTGGAAACTCACTTGTAGTGTATAAGATGAACTAGATGGACCCATACTTACCAAAACATGGATTAATAGCTTCTACACATGACTATGAGGACAAACATGAGTGAAACGGTCTCAATCCAAGGGAGGAACATCAAATGGACCAAATTTGGGAACCGGAAGAGGTAAGGAGTCCGAAATGTACCTCTGTGCCTCCACATTGTGGAAACTCACTTGTAGTGTATAAGATGAACTAGATGGACCCATACTTACCAAACATGGATTAATAGCTTCTACACATGACTATGAGGACAAACATGAGTGAAACGGTCTCAATCCAAGGGAGGAACATCAAATGGACCAAATTTGGGAACCGGAAGAGGTAAGGAGTCCGAAATGTACCTCTGTGCCTCCACATTGTGGAAACTCACTTGTAGTGTATAAGATGAACTAGATGGACCCATACTTACCAAAACATGGATTAATAGCTTCTACACATGACTATGAGGACAAACATGAGTGAAACGGTCTCAATCCAAGGGAGGAACATCAAATGGACCAAATTTGGGAACCGGAAGAGGTAAGGAGTCCGAAATGTACCTCTGTGCCTCCACATTGTGGAAACTCACTTGTAGTGTATAAGATGAACTAGATGGACCCATACTTACCAAAACATGGATTAATAGCTTCTACACATGACTATGAGGACAAACATGAGTGAAACGGTCTCAATCCAAGGGAGGAACATCAAATGGACCAAATTTGGGAACCGGAAGAGGTAAGGAGTCCGAAATGTACCTCTGTGCCTCCACATTGTGGAAACTCACTTGTAGTGTATAAGATGAACTAGATGGACCCATACTTACCAAAACATGGATTAATAGCTTCTACACATGACTATGAGGACAAACATGAGTGAAACGGTCTCAATCCAAGGGAGGAACATCAAATGGACCAAATTTGGGAACCGGAAGAGGTAAGGAGTCCGAAATGTACCTCTGTGCCTCCACATTGTGGAAACTCACTTGTAGTGTATAAGATGAACTAGATGGACCCATACTTACCAAAACATGGATTAATAGCTTCTACACATGACTATGAGGACAAACATGAGTGAAACGGTCTCAATCCAAGGGAGGAACATCAAATGGACCAAATTTGGGAACCGGAAGAGGTAAGGAGTCCGAAATGTACCTCTGTGCCTCCACATTGTGGAAACTCACTTGTAGTGTATAAGATGAACTAGATGGACCCATACTTACCAAAACATGGATTAATAGCTTCTACACATGACTATGAGGACAAACATGAGTGAAACGGTCTCAATCCAAGGGAGGAACATCAAATGGACCAAATTTGGGAACCGGAAGAGGTAAGGAGTCCGAAATGTACCTCTGTGCCTCCACATTGTGGAAACTCACTTGTAGTGTATAAGATGAACTAGATGGACCCATACTTACCAAAACATGGATTAATAGCTTCTACACATGACTATGAGGACAAACATGAGTGAAACGGTCTCAATCCAAGGGAGGAACATCAAATGGACCAAATTTGGGAACCGGAAGAGGTAAGGAGTCCGAAATGTACCTCTGTGCCTCCACATTGTGGAAACTCACTTGTAGTGTATAAGATGAACTAGATGGACCCATACTTACCAAAACATGGATTAATAGCTTCTACACATGACTATGAGGACAAACATGAGTGAAACGGTCTCAATCCAAGGGAGGAACATCAAATGGACCAAATTTGGGAACCGGAAGAGGTAAGGAGTCCGAAATGTACCTCTGTGCCTCCACATTGTGGAAACTCACTTGTAGTGTATAAGATGAACTAGATGGACCCATACTTACCAAAACATGGATTAATAGCTTCTACACATGACTATGAGGACAAACATGAGTGAAACGGTCTCAATCCAAGGGAGGAACATCAAATGGACCAAATTTGGGAACCGGAAGAGGTAAGGAGTCCGAAATGTACCTCTGTGCCTCCACATTGTGGAAACTCACTTGTAGTGTATAAGATGAACTAGATGGACCCATACTTACCAAACATGGATTAATAGCTTCTACACATGACTATGAGGACAAACATGAGTGAAACGGTCTCAATCCAAGGGAGGAACATCAAATGGACCAAATTTGGGAACCGGAAGAGGTAAGGAGTCCGAAATGTACCTCTGTGCCTCCACATTGTGGAAACTCACTTGTAGTGTATAAGATGAACTAGATGGACCCATACTTACCAAAACATGGATTAATAGCTTCTACACATGACTATGAGGACAAACATGAGTGAAACGGTCTCAATCCAAGGGAGGAACATCAAATGGACCAAATTTGGGAACCGGAAGAGGTAAGGAGTCCGAAATGTACCTCTGTGCCTCCACATTGTGGAAACTCACTTGTAGTGTATAAGATGAACTAGATGGACCCATACTTACCAAAACATGGATTAATAGCTTCTACACATGACTATGAGGACAAACATGAGTGAAACGGTCTCAATCCAAGGGAGGAACATCAAATGGACCAAATTTGGGAACCGGAAGAGGTAAGGAGTCCGAAATGTACCTCTGTGCCTCCACATTGTGGAAACTCACTTGTAGTGTATAAGATGAACTAGATGGACCCATACTTACCAAAACATGGATTAATAGCTTCTACACATGACTATGAGGACAAACATGAGTGAAACGGTCTCAATCCAAGGGAGGAACATCAAATGGACCAAATTTGGGAACCGGAAGAGGTAAGGAGTCCGAAATGTACCTCTGTGCCTCCACATTGTGGAAACTCACTTGTAGTGTATAAGATGAACTAGATGGACCCATACTTACCAAAACATGGATTAATAGCTTCTACACATGACTATGAGGACAAACATGAGTGAAACGGTCTCAATCCAAGGGAGGAACATCAAATGGACCAAATTTGGGAACCGGAAGAGGTAAGGAGTCCGAAATGTACCTCTGTGCCTCCACATTGTGGAAACTCACTTGTAGTGTATAAGATGAACTAGATGGACCCATACTTACCAAAACATGGATTAATAGCTTCTACACATGACTATGAGGACAAACATGAGTGAAACGGTCTCAATCCAAGGGAGGAACATCAAATGGACCAAATTTGGGAACCGGAAGAGGTAAGGAGTCCGAAATGTACCTCTGTGCCTCCACATTGTGGAAACTCACTTGTAGTGTATAAGATGAACTAGATGGACCCATACTTACCAAAACATGGATTAATAGCTTCTACACATGACTATGAGGACAAACATGAGTGAAACGGTCTCAATCCAAGGGAGGAACATCAAATGGACCAAATTTGGGAACCGGAAGAGGTAAGGAGTCCGAAATGTACCTCTGTGCCTCCACATTGTGGAAACTCACTTGTAGTGTATAAGATGAACTAGATGGACCCATACTTACCAAAACATGGATTAATAGCTTCTACACATGACTATGAGGACAAACATGAGTGAAACGGTCTCAATCCAAGGGAGGAACATCAAATGGACCAAATTTGGGAACCGGAAGAGGTAAGGAGTCCGAAATGTACCTCTGTGCCTCCACATTGTGGAAACTCACTTGTAGTGTATAAATGAACTAGATGGACCCATACTTACCAAAACATGGATTAATAGCTTCTACACATGACTATGAGGACAAACATGAGTGAAACGGTCTCAATCCAAGGGAGGAACATCAAATGGACCAAATTTGGGAACCGGAAGAGGTAAGGAGTCCGAAATGTACCTCTGTGCCTCCACATTGTGGAAACTCACTTGTAGTGTATAAGATGAACTAGATGGACCCATACTTACCAAAACATGGATTAATAGCTTCTACACATGACTATGAGGACAAACATGAGTGAAACGGTCTCAATCCAAGGGAGGAACATCAAATGGACCAAATTTGGGAACCGGAAGAGGTAAGGAGTCCGAAATGTACCTCTGTGCCTCCACATTGTGGAAACTCACTTGTAGTGTATAAGATGAACTAGATGGACCCATACTTACCAAAACATGGATTAATAGCTTCTACACATGACTATGAGGACAAACATGAGTGAAACGGTCTCAATCCAAGGGAGGAACATCAAATGGACCAAATTTGGGAACCGGAAGAGGTAAGGAGTCCGAAATGTACCTCTGTGCCTCCACATTGTGGAAACTCACTTGTAGTGTATAAGATGAACTAGATGGACCCATACTTACCAAAACATGGATTAATAGCTTCTACACATGACTATGAGGACAAACATGAGTGAAACGGTCTCAATCCAAGGGAGGAACATCAAATGGACCAAATTTGGGAACCGGAAGAGGTAAGGAGTCCGAAATGTACCTCTGTGCCTCCACATTGTGGAAACTCACTTGTAGTGTATAAGATGAACTAGATGGACCCATACTTACCAAAACATGGATTAATAGCTTCTACACATGACTATGAGGACAAACATGAGTGAAACGGTCTCAATCCAAGGGAGGAACATCAAATGGACCAAATTTGGGAACCGGAAGAGGTAAGGAGTCCGAAATGTACCTCTGTGCCTCCACATTGTGGAAACTCACTTGTAGTGTATAAGATGAACTAGATGGACCCATACTTACCAAAACATGGATTAATAGCTTCTACACATGACTATGAGGACAAACATGAGTGAAACGGTCTCAATCCAAGGGAGGAACATCAAATGGACCAAATTTGGGAACCGGAAGAGGTAAGGAGTCCGAAATGTACCTCTGTGCCTCCACATTGTGGAAACTCACTTGTAGTGTATAAGATGAACTAGATGGACCCATACTTACCAAAACATGGATTAATAGCTTCTACACATGACTATGAGGACAAACATGAGTGAAACGGTCTCAATCCAAGGGAGGAACATCAAATGGACCAAATTTGGGAACCGGAAGAGGTAAGGAGTCCGAAATGTACCTCTGTGCCTCCACATTGTGGAAACTCACTTGTAGTGTATAAGATGAACTAGATGGACCCATACTTACCAAAACATGGATTAATAGCTTCTACACATGACTATGAGGACAAACATGAGTGAAACGGTCTCAATCCAAGGGAGGAACATCAAATGGACCAAATTTGGGAACCGGAAGAGGTAAGGAGTCCGAAATGTACCTCTGTGCCTCCACATTGTGGAAACTCACTTGTAGTGTATAAATGAACTAGATGGACCCATACTTACCAAAACATGGATTAATAGCTTCTACACATGACTATGAGGACAAACATGAGTGAAACGGTCTCAATCCAAGGGAGGAACATCAAATGGACCAAATTTGGGAACCGGAAGAGGTAAGGAGTCCGAAATGTACCTCTGTGCCTCCACATTGTGGAAACTCACTTGTAGTGTATAAGATGAACTAGATGGACCCATACTTACCAAACATGGATTAATAGGTTCTACACATGACTATGAGGACAAACATGAGTGAAACGGTCTCAATCCAAGGGAGGAACATCAAATGGACCAAATTTGGGAACCGGAAGAGGTAAGGAGTCCGAAATGTACCTCTGTGCCTCCACATTGTGGAAACTCACTTGTAGTGTATAAGATGAACTAGATGGACCCATACTTACCAAAACATGGATTAATAGGTTCTACACATGACTATGAGGACAAACATGAGTGAAACGGTCTCAATCCAAGGGAGGAACATCAAATGGACCAAATTTGGGAACCGGAAGAGGTAAGGAGTCCGAAATGTACCTCTGTGCCTCCACATTGTGGAAACTCACTTGTAGTGTATAAGATGAACTAGATGGACCCATACTTACCAAAACATGGATTAATAGCTTCTACACATGACTATGAGGACAAACATGAGTGAAACGGTCTCAATCCAAGGGAGGAACATCAAATGGACCAAATTTGGGAACCGGAAGAGGTAAGGAGTCCGAAATGTACCTCTGTGCCTCCACATTGTGGAAACTCACTTGTAGTGTATAAGATGAACTAGATGGACCCATACTTACCAAACATGGATTAATAGCTTCTACACATGACTATGAGGACAAACATGAGTGAAACGGTCTCAATCCAAGGGAGGAACATCAAATGGACCAAATTTGGGAACCGGAAGAGGTAAGGAGTCCGAAATGTACCTCTGTGCCTCCACATTGTGGAAACTCACTTGTAGTGTATAAGATGAACTAGATGGACCCATACTTACCAAACATGGATTAATAGCTTCTACACATGACTATGAGGACAAACATGAGTGAAACGGTCTCAATCCAAGGGAGGAACATCAAATGGACCAAATTTGGGAACCGGAAGAGGTAAGGAGTCCGAAATGTACCTCTGTGCCTCCACATTGTGGAAACTCACTTGTAGTGTATAAATGAACTAGATGGACCCATACTTACCAAACATGGATTAATAGGTTCTACACATGACTATGAGGACAAACATGAGTGAAACGGTCTCAATCCAAGGGAGGAACATCAAATGGACCAAATTTGGGAACCGGAAGAGGTAAGGAGTCCGAAATGTACCTCTGTGCCTCCACATTGTGGAAACTCACTTGTAGTGTATAAGATGAACTAGATGGACCCATACTTACCAAAACATGGATTAATAGCTTCTACACATGACTATGAGGACAAACATGAGTGAAACGGTCTCAATCCAAGGGAGGAACATCAAATGGACCAAATTTGGGAACCGGAAGAGGTAAGGAGTCCGAAATGTACCTCTGTGCCTCCACATTGTGGAAACTCACTTGTAGTGTATAAGATGAACTAGATGGACCCATACTTACCAAAACATGGATTAATAGCTTCTACACATGACTATGAGGACAAACATGAGTGAAACGGTCTCAATCCAAGGGAGGAACATCAAATGGACCAAATTTGGGAACCGGAAGAGGTAAGGAGTCCGAAATGTACCTCTGTGCCTCCACATTGTGGAAACTCACTTGTAGTGTATAAGATGAACTAGATGGACCCATACTTACCAAACATGGATTAATAGGTTCTACACATGACTATGAGGACAAACATGAGTGAAACGGTCTCAATCCAAGGGAGGAACATCAAATGGACCAAATTTGGGAACCGGAAGAGGTAAGGAGTCCGAAATGTACCTCTGTGCCTCCACATTGTGGAAACTCACTTGTAGTGTATAAGATGAACTAGATGGACCCATACTTACCAAAACATGGATTAATAGCTTCTACACATGACTATGAGGACAAACATGAGTGAAACGGTCTCAATCCAAGGGAGGAACATCAAATGGACCAAATTTGGGAACCGGAAGAGGTAAGGAGTCCGAAATGTACCTCTGTGCCTCCACATTGTGGAAACTCACTTGTAGTGTATAAGATGAACTAGATGGACCCATACTTACCAAAACATGGATTAATAGCTTCTACACATGACTATGAGGACAAACATGAGTGAAACGGTCTCAATCCAAGGGAGGAACATCAAATGGACCAAATTTGGGAACCGGAAGAGGTAAGGAGTCCGAAATGTACCTCTGTGCCTCCACATTGTGGAAACTCACTTGTAGTGTATAAGATGAACTAGATGGACCCATACTTACCAAAACATGGATTAATAGGTTCTACACATGACTATGAGGACAAACATGAGTGAAACGGTCTCAATCCAAGGGAGGAACATCAAATGGACCAAATTTGTGCCTCCACATTGTGGAAACTCACTTGTAGTGTATAAGATGAACTAGATGGACCCATACTTACCAAACATGGATTAATAGGTTCTACACATGACTATGAGGACAAACATGAGTGAAACGGTCTCAATCCAAGGGAGGAACATCAAATGGACCAAATTTGGGAACCGGAAGAGGTAAGGAGTCCGAAATGTACCTCTGTGCCTCCACATTGTGGAAACTCACTTGTAGTGTATAAATGAACTAGATGGACCCATACTTACCCAAACATGGATTAATAGGTTCTCCACATGACTATGAGGACAAACATGAGTGAAACGGTCTCAATCCAAGGGAGGAACATCAAATGGACCAAATTTGGGAACCGGAAGAGGTAAGGAGTCCGAAATGTACCTCTGTGCCTCCACATTGTGGAAACTCACTTGTAGTGTATAAGATGAACTAGATGGACCCATACTTACCAAACATGGATTAATAGGTTCTCCACATGACTATGAGGACAAACATGAGTGAAACGGTCTCAATCCAAGGGAGGAACATCAAATGGACCAAATTTGGGAACCGGAAGAGGTAAGGAGTCCGAAATGTACCTCTGTGCCTCCACATTGTGGAAACTCACTTGTAGTGTATAAGATGAACTAGATGGACCCATACTTACCAAAACATGGATTAATAGCTTCTACACATGACTATGAGGACAAACATGAGTGAAACGGTCTCAATCCAAGGGAGGAACATCAAATGGACCAAATTTGGGAACCGGAAGAGGTAAGGAGTCCGAAATGTACCTCTGTGCCTCCACATTGTGGAAACTCACTTGTAGTGTATAAATGGAACTAGATGGACCCATACTTACCAAACATGGATTAATAGGTTCTACACATGACTATGAGGACAAACATGAGTGAAACGGTCTCAATCCAAGGGAGGAACATCAAATGGACCAAATTTGGGAACCGGAAGAGGTAAGGAGTCCGAAATGTACCTCTGTGCCTCCACATTGTGGAAACTCACTTGTAGTGTATAAATGGAACTAGATGGACCCATACTTACCAAACATGGATTAATAGGTTCTCCACATGACTATGAGGACAAACATGAGTGAAACGGTCTCAATCCAAGGGAGGAACATCAAATGGACCAAATTTGGGAACCGGAAGAGGTAAGGAGTCCGAAATGTACCTCTGTGCCTCCACATTGTGGAAACTCACTTGTAGTGTATAAGATGAACTAGATGGACCCATACTTACCAAAACATGGATTAATAGCTTCTACACATGACTATGAGGACAAACATGAGTGAAACGGTCTCAATCCAAGGGAGGAACATCAAATGGACCAAATTTGGGAACCGGAAGAGGTAAGGAGTCCGAAATGTACCTCTGTGCCTCCACATTGTGGAAACTCACTTGTAGTGTATAAGATGAACTAGATGGACCCATACTTACCAAAACATGGATTAATAGGTTCTACACATGACTATGAGGACAAACATGAGTGAAACGGTCTCAATCCAAGGGAGGAACATCAAATGGACCAAATTTGGGAACCGGAAGAGGTAAGGAGTCCGAAATGTACCTCTGTGCCTCCACATTGTGGAAACTCACTTGTAGTGTATAAGATGAACTAGATGGACCCATACTTACCAAAACATGGATTAATAGCTTCTACACATGACTATGAGGACAAACATGAGTGAAACGGTCTCAATCCAAGGGAGGAACATCAAATGGACCAAATTTGGGAACCGGAAGAGGTAAGGAGTCCGAAATGTACCTCTGTGCCTCCACATTGTGGAAACTCACTTGTAGTGTATAAGATGAACTAGATGGACCCATACTTACCAAAACATGGATTAATAGCTTCTACACATGACTATGAGGACAAACATGAGTGAAACGGTCTCAATCCAAGGGAGGAACATCAAATGGACCAAATTTGGGAACCGGAAGAGGTAAGGAGTCCGAAATGTACCTCTGTGCCTCCACATTGTGGAAACTCACTTGTAGTGTATAAGATGAACTAGATGGACCCATACTTACCAAAACATGGATTAATAGGTTCTACACATGACTATGAGGACAAACATGAGTGAAACGGTCTCAATCCAAGGGAGGAACATCAAATGGACCAAATTTGGGAACCGGAAGAGGTAAGGAGTCCGAAATGTACCTCTGTGCCTCCACATTGTGGAAACTCACTTGTAGTGTATAAGATGAACTAGATGGACCCATACTTACCAAAACATGGATTAATAGCTTCTACACATGACTATGAGGACAAACATGAGTGAAACGGTCTCAATCCAAGGGAGGAACATCAAATGGACCAAATTTGGGAACCGGAAGAGGTAAGGAGTCCGAAATGTACCTCTGTGCCTCCACATTGTGGAAACTCACTTGTAGTGTATAAGATGAACTAGATGGACCCATACTTACCCAAACATGGATTAATAGGTTCTACACATGACTATGAGGACAAACATGAGTGAAACGGTCTCAATCCAAGGGAGGAACATCAAATGGACCAAATTTGGGAACCGGAAGAGGTAAGGAGTCCGAAATGTACCTCTGTGCCTCCACATTGTGGAAACTCACTTGTAGTGTATAAGATGAACTAGATGGACCCATACTTACCCAAACATGGATTAATAGGTTCTACACATGACTATGAGGACAAACATGAGTGAAACGGTCTCAATCCAAGGGAGGAACATCAAATGGACCAAATTTGGGAACCGGAAGAGGTAAGGAGTCCGAAATGTACCTCTGTGCCTCCACATTGTGGAAACTCACTTGTAGTGTATAAGATGAACTAGATGGACCCATACTTACCCAAACATGGATTAATAGGTTCTACACATGACTATGAGGACAAACATGAGTGAAACGGTCTCAATCCAAGGGAGGAACATCAAATGGACCAAATTTGGGAACCGGAAGAGGTAAGGAGTCCGAAATGTACCTCTGTGCCTCCACATTGTGGAAACTCACTTGTAGTGTATAAGATGAACTAGATGGACCCATACTTACCCAAACATGGATTAATAGGTTCTACACATGACTATGAGGACAAACATGAGTGAAACGGTCTCAATCCAAGGGAGGAACATCAAATGGACCAAATTTGGGAACCGGAAGAGGTAAGGAGTCCGAAATGTACCTCTGTGCCTCCACATTGTGGAAACTCACTTGTAGTGTATAAGATGAACTAGATGGACCCATACTTACCCAAACATGGATTAATAGGTTCTACACATGACTATGAGGACAAACATGAGTGAAACGGTCTCAATCCAAGGGAGGAACATCAAATGGACCAAATTTGGGAACCGGAAGAGGTAAGGAGTCCGAAATGTACCTCTGTGCCTCCACATTGTGGAAACTCACTTGTAGTGTATAAGATGAACTAGATGGACCCATACTTACCCAAACATGGATTAATAGGTTCTACACATGACTATGAGGACAAACATGAGTGAAACGGTCTCAATCCAAGGGAGGAACATCAAATGGACCAAATTTGGGAACCGGAAGAGGTAAGGAGTCCGAAATGTACCTCTGTGCCTCCACATTGTGGAAACTCACTTGTAGTGTATAAGATGAACTAGATGGACCCATACTTACCCAAACATGGATTAATAGGTTCTACACATGACTATGAGGACAAACATGAGTGAAACGGTCTCAATCCAAGGGAGGAACATCAAATGGACCAAATTTGGGAACCGGAAGAGGTAAGGAGTCCGAAATGTACCTCTGTGACTCCACATTGTGGAAACTCACTTGTAGTGTATAAGATGAACTAGATGGACCCATACTTACCCAAACATGGATTAATAGGTTCTACACATGACTATGAGGACAAACATGAGTGAAACGGTCTCAATCCAAGGGAGGAACATCAAATGGACCAAATTTGGGAACCGGAAGAGGTAAGGAGTCCGAAATGTACCTCTGTGACTCCACATTGTGGAAACTCACTTGTAGTGTATAAGATGAACTAGATGGACCCATACTTACCCAAACATGGATTAATAGGTTCTACACATGACTATGAGGACAAACATGAGTGAAACGGTCTCAATCCAAGGGAGGAACATCAAATGGACCAAATTTGGGAACCGGAAGAGGTAAGGAGTCCGAAATGTACCTCTGTGCCTCCACATTGTGGAAACTCACTTGTAGTGTATAAGATGAACTAGATGGACCCATACTTACCCAAACATGGATTAATAGGTTCTACACATGACTATGAGGACAAACATGAGTGAAACGGTCTCAATCCAAGGGAGGAACATCAAATGGACCAAATTTGGGAACCGGAAGAGGTAAGGAGTCCGAAATGTACCTCTGTGACTCCACATTGTGGAAACTCACTTGTAGTGTATAAGATGAACTAGATGGACCCATACTTACCCAAACATGGATTAATAGGTTCTACACATGACTATGAGGACAAACATGAGTGAAACGGTCTCAATCCAAGGGAGGAACATCAAATGGACCAAATTTGGGAACCGGAAGAGGTAAGGAGTCCGAAATGTACCTCTGTGACTCCACATTGTGGAAACTCACTTGTAGTGTATAAGATGAACTAGATGGACCCATACTTACCCAAACATGGATTAATAGGTTCTACACATGACTATGAGGACAAACATGAGTGAAACGGTCTCAATCCAAGGGAGGAACATCAAATGGACCAAATTTGGGAACCGGAAGAGGTAAGGAGTCCGAAATGTACCTCTGTGCCTCCACATTGTGGAAACTCACTTGTAGTGTATAAGATGAACTAGATGGACCCATACTTACCCAAACATGGATTAATAGGTTCTACACATGACTATGAGGACAAACATGAGTGAAACGGTCTCAATCCAAGGGAGGAACATCAAATGGACCAAATTTGGGAACCGGAAGAGGTAAGGAGTCCGAAATGTACCTCTGTGCCTCCACATTGTGGAAACTCACTTGTAGTGTATAAGATGAACTAGATGGACCCATACTTACCCAAACATGGATTAATAGGTTCTACACATGACTATGAGGACAAACATGAGTGAAACGGTCTCAATCCAAGGGAGGAACATCAAATGGACCAAATTTGGGAACCGGAAGAGGTAAGGAGTCCGAAATGTACCTCTGTGACTCCACATTGTGGAAACTCACTTGTAGTGTATAAGATGAACTAGATGGACCCATACTTACCCAAACATGGATTAATAGGTTCTACACATGACTATGAGGACAAACATGAGTGAAACGGTCTCAATCCAAGGGAGGAACATCAAATGGACCAAATTTGGGAACCGGAAGAGGTAAGGAGTCCGAAATGTACCTCTGTGACTCCACATTGTGGAAACTCACTTGTAGTGTATAAGATGAACTAGATGGACCCATACTTACCCAAACATGGATTAATAGGTTCTCCACATTGACTATGAGGACAAACATGAGTGAAACGGTCCAAGGGAGGAACATCAAA
>CACVBM020001893.1:0-18206 GCA_902728155.2 Microthlaspi erraticum | reverse complement strand
TGTGACTCCAGATTGAGGAAACTCACTTGTAGTGTATAAGATGAACTAGATGGACCCATACTTACCCAAACATGGATTAATAGGTTCTCCACATTACTATGAGGACAAACATGAGTGAAACGGTCTCAATCCAAGGGAGGAACATCAAATGGACCAAATTTGGGAACCGGAAGAGGTAAGGAGTCCGAAATGTACCTCTGTGACTCCAGATTGAGGAAACTCACTTGTAGTGTATAAGATGAACTAGATGGACCCATACTTACCCAAACATGGATTAATAGGTTCTACACATTACTATGAGGACAAACATGAGTGAAACGGTCTCAATCCAAGGGAGGAACATCAAATGGACCTAATTTGGGAACCGGAAGAGGTAAGGAGTCCGAAATGTACCTCTGTGACTCCACATTGTGGAAACTCACTTGTAGTGTATAAGATGAACTAGATGGACCCATACTTACCCAAACATGGATTAATAGGTTCTACATGACTATGAGGACAAACATGAGTGAAACGGTCTCAATCCAAGGGAGGAACATCAAATGGACCAAATTTGGGAACCGGAAGAGGTAAGGAGTCCGAAATGTACCTCTGTGACTCCAGATTGAGGAAACTCACTTGTAGTGTATAAGATGAACTAGATGGACCCATACTTACCCAAACATGGATTAATAGGTTCTCCACATTACTATGAGGACAAACATGAGTGAAACGGTCTCAATCCAAGGGAGGAACATCAAATGGACCAAATTTGGGAACCGGAAGAGGTAAGGAGTCCGAAATGTACCTCTGTGACTCCAGATTGAGGAAACTCACTTGTAGTGTATAAGATGAACTAGATGGACCCATACTTACCCAAACATGGATTAATAGTTCTCCACATGACTATGAGGACAAACATGAGTGAAACGGTCTCAATCCAAGGGAGGAACATCAAATGGACCAAATTTGGGAACCGGAAGAGGTAAGGAGTCCGAAATGTACCTCTGTGACTCCAGATTGAGGAAACTCACTTGTAGTGTATAAGATGAACTAGATGGACCCATACTTACCCAAACATGGATTAATAGGTTCTATCCACATGACTATGAGGACAAACATGAGTGAAACGGTCTCAATCCAAGGGAGGAACATCAAATGGACCAAATTTGGGAACCGGAAGAGGTAAGGAGTCCGAAATGTACCTCTGTGACTCCACATTGTGGAAACTCACTTGTAGTGTATAAGATGAACTAGATGGACCCATACTTACCCAAACATGGATTAATAGGTTCTCCACATTACTATGAGGACAAACATGAGTGAAACGGTCTCAATCCAAGGGAGGAACATCAAATGGACCAAATTTGGGAACCGGAAGAGGTAAGGAGTCCGAAATGTACCTCTGTGACTCCACATTGAGGAAACTCACTTGTAGTGTATAAGATGAACTAGATGGACCCATACTTACCCAAACATGGATTAATAGGTTCTCCACATTACTATGAGGACAAACATGAGTGAAACGGTCTCAATCCAAGGGAGGAACATCAAATGGACCAAATTTGGGAACCGGAAGAGGTAAGGAGTCCGAAATGTACCTCTGTGACTCCACATTGAGGAAACTCACTTGTAGTGTATAAGATGAACTAGATGGACCCATACTTACCCAAACATGGATTAATAGGTTCTCCACATTACTATGAGGACAAACATGAGTGAAACGGTCTCAATCCAAGGGAGGAACATCAAATGGACCAAATTTGGGAACCGGAAGAGGTAAGGAGTCCGAAATGTACCTCTGTGACTCCACATTGAGGAAACTCACTTGTAGTGTATAAGATGAACTAGATGGACCCATACTTACCCAAACATGGATTAATAGGTTCTCCACATGACTATGAGGACAAACATGAGTGAAACGGTCTCAATCCAAGGGAGGAACATCAAATGGACCAAATTTGGGAACCGGAAGAGGTAAGGAGTCCGAAATGTACCTCTGTGACTCCACATTGTGGAAACTCACTTGTAGTGTATAAGATGAACTAGATGGACCCATACTTACCCAAACATGGATTAATAGGTTCTCCACATGACTATGAGGACAAACATGAGTGAAACGGTCTCAATCCAAGGGAGGAACATCAAATGGACCAAATTTGGGAACCGGAAGAGGTAAGGAGTCCGAAATGTACCTCTGTGACTCCACATTGTGGAAACTCACTTGTAGTGTATAAGATGAACTAGATGGACCCATACTTACCCAAACATGGATTAATAGGTTCTCCACATTACTATGAGGACAAACATGAGTGAAACGGTCTCAATCCAAGGGAGGAACATCAAATGGACCAAATTTGGGAACCGGAAGAGGTAAGGAGTCCGAAATGTACCTCTGTGACTCCACATTGAGGAAACTCACTTGTAGTGTATAAGATGAACTAGATGGACCCATACTTACCCAAACATGGATTAATAGGTTCTCCACATTACTATGAGGACAAACATGAGTGAAACGGTCTCAATCCAAGGGAGGAACATCAAATGGACCAAATTTGGGAACCGGAAGAGGTAAGGAGTCCGAAATGTACCTCTGTGACTCCACATTGAGGAAACTCACTTGTAGTGTATAAGATGAACTAGATGGACCCATACTTACCCAAACATGGATTAATAGGTTCTCCACATTACTATGAGGACAAACATGAGTGAAACGGTCTCAATCCAAGGGAGGAACATCAAATGGACCAAATTTGGGAACCGGAAGAGGTAAGGAGTCCGAAATGTACCTCTGTGACTCCACATTGTGGAAACTCACTTGTAGTGTATAAGATGAACTAGATGGACCCATACTTACCCAAACATGGATTAATAGGTTCTCCACATACTATGAGGACAAACATGAGTGAAACGGTCTCAATCCAAGGGAGGAACATCAAATGGACCAAATTTGGGAACCGGAAGAGGTAAGGAGTCCGAAATGTACCTCTGTGACTCCACATTGAGGAAACTCACTTGTAGTGTATAAGATGAACTAGATGGACCCATACTTACCCAAACATGGATTAATAGGTTCTCCACATTACTATGAGGACAAACATGAGTGAAACGGTCTCAATCCAAGGGAGGAACATCAAATGGACCAAATTTGGGAACCGGAAGAGGTAAGGAGTCCGAAATGTACCTCTGTGACTCCACATTGAGGAAACTCACTTGTAGTGTATAAGATGAACTAGATGGACCCATACTTACCCAAACATGGATTAATAGGTTCTCCACATGACTATGAGGACAAACATGAGTGAAACGGTCTCAATCCAAGGGAGGAACATCAAATGGACCAAATTTGGGAACCGGAAGAGGTAAGGAGTCCGAAATGTACCTCTGTGACTCCACATTGAGGAAACTCACTTGTAGTGTATAAGATGAACTAGATGGACCCATACTTACCCAAACATGGATTAATAGGTTCTCCACATTACTATGAGGACAAACATGAGTGAAACGGTCTCAATCCAAGGGAGGAACATCAAATGGACCAAATTTGGGAACCGGAAGAGGTAAGGAGTCCGAAATGTACCTCTGTGACTCCACATTGTGGAAACTCACTTGTAGTGTATAAGATGAACTAGATGGACCCATACTTACCCAAACATGGATTAATAGGTTCTCCACATACTATGAGGACAAACATGAGTGAAACGGTCTCAATCCAAGGGAGGAACATCAAATGGACCAAATTTGGGAACCGGAAGAGGTAAGGAGTCCGAAATGTACCTCTGTGACTCCACATTGAGGAAACTCACTTGTAGTGTATAAGATGAACTAGATGGACCCATACTTACCCAAACATGGATTAATAGGTTCTCCACATTACTATGAGGACAAACATGAGTGAAACGGTCTCAATCCAAGGGAGGAACATCAAATGGACCAAATTTGGGAACCGGAAGAGGTAAGGAGTCCGAAATGTACCTCTGTGACTCCACATTGAGGAAACTCACTTGTAGTGTATAAGATGAACTAGATGGACCCATACTTACCCAAACATGGATTAATAGGTTCTCCACATTACTATGAGGACAAACATGAGTGAAACGGTCTCAATCCAAGGGAGGAACATCAAATGGACCAAATTTGGGAACCGGAAGAGGTAAGGAGTCCGAAATGTACCTCTGTGACTCCACATTGAGGAAACTCACTTGTAGTGTATAAGATGAACTAGATGGACCCATACTTACCCAAACATGGATTAATAGGTTCTCCACATTACTATGAGGACAAACATGAGTGAAACGGTCTCAATCCAAGGGAGGAACATCAAATGGACCAAATTTGGGAACCGGAAGAGGTAAGGAGTCCGAAATGTACCTCTGTGACTCCACATTGAGGAAACTCACTTGTAGTGTATAAGATGAACTAGATGGACCCATACTTACCCAAACATGGATTAATAGGTTCTCCACATTACTATGAGGACAAACATGAGTGAAACGGTCTCAATCCAAGGGAGGAACATCAAATGGACCAAATTTGGGAACCGGAAGAGGTAAGGAGTCCGAAATGTACCTCTGTGACTCCACATTGTGGAAACTCACTTGTAGTGTATAAGATGAACTAGATGGACCCATACTTACCCAAACATGGATTAATAGGTTCTCCACATTACTATGAGGACAAACATGAGTGAAACGGTCTCAATCCAAGGGAGGAACATCAAATGGACCAAATTTGGGAACCGGAAGAGGTAAGGAGTCCGAAATGTACCTCTGTGACTCCACATTGTGGAAACTCACTTGTAGTGTATAAGATGAACTAGATGGACCCATACTTACCCAAACATGGATTAATAGGTTCTCCACATTACTATGAGGACAAACATGAGTGAAACGGTCTCAATCCAAGGGAGGAACATCAAATGGACCAAATTTGGGAACCGGAAGAGGTAAGGAGTCCGAAATGTACCTCTGTGACTCCACATTGTGGAAACTCACTTGTAGTGTATAAGATGAACTAGATGGACCCATACTTACCCAAACATGGATTAATAGGTTCTCCACATGACTATGAGGACAAACATGAGTGAAACGGTCTCAATCCAAGGGAGGAACATCAAATGGACCAAATTTGGGAACCGGAAGAGGTAAGGAGTCCGAAATGTACCTCTGTGACTCCACATTGTGGAAACTCACTTGTAGTGTATAAGATGAACTAGATGGACCCATACTTACCCAAACATGGATTAATAGGTTCTCCACATACTATGAGGACAAACATGAGTGAAACGGTCTCAATCCAAGGGAGGAACATCAAATGGACCAAATTTGGGAACCGGAAGAGGTAAGGAGTCCGAAATGTACCTCTGTGACTCCACATTGTGGAAACTCACTTGTAGTGTATAAGATGAACTAGATGGACCCATACTTACCCAAACATGGATTAATAGGTTCTCCACATGACTATGAGGACAAACATGAGTGAAACGGTCTCAATCCAAGGGAGGAACATCAAATGGACCAAATTTGGGAACCGGAAGAGGTAAGGAGTCCGAAATGTACCTCTGTGACTCCACATTGTGGAAACTCACTTGTAGTGTATAAGATGAACTAGATGGACCCATACTTACCCAAACATGGATTAATAGGTTCTCCACATACTATGAGGACAAACATGAGTGAAACGGTCTCAATCCAAGGGAGGAACATCAAATGGACCAAATTTGGGAACCGGAAGAGGTAAGGAGTCCGAAATGTACCTCTGTGACTCCACATTGTGGAAACTCACTTGTAGTGTATAAGATGAACTAGATGGACCCATACTTACCCAAACATGGATTAATAGGTTCTCCACATTACTATGAGGACAAACATGAGTGAAACGGTCTCAATCCAAGGGAGGAACATCAAATGGACCAAATTTGGGAACCGGAAGAGGTAAGGAGTCCGAAATGTACCTCTGTGACTCCACATTGTGGAAACTCACTTGTAGTGTATAAGATGAACTAGATGGACCCATACTTACCCAAACATGGATTAATAGGTTCTCCACATTACTATGAGGACAAACATGAGTGAAACGGTCTCAATCCAAGGGAGGAACATCAAATGGACCAAATTTGGGAACCGGAAGAGGTAAGGAGTCCGAAATGTACCTCTGTGACTCCACATTGAGGAAACTCACTTGTAGTGTATAAGATGAACTAGATGGACCCATACTTACCCAAACATGGATTAATAGGTTCTCCACATTACTATGAGGACAAACATGAGTGAAACGGTCTCAATCCAAGGGAGGAACATCAAATGGACCAAATTTGGGAACCGGAAGAGGTAAGGAGTCCGAAATGTACCTCTGTGACTCCACATTGTGGAAACTCACTTGTAGTGTATAAGATGAACTAGATGGACCCATACTTACCCAAACATGGATTAATAGGTTCTCCACATTACTATGAGGACAAACATGAGTGAAACGGTCTCAATCCAAGGGAGGAACATCAAATGGACCAAATTTGGGAACCGGAAGAGGTAAGGAGTCCGAAATGTACCTCTGTGACTCCACATTGTGGAAACTCACTTGTAGTGTATAAGATGAACTAGATGGACCCATACTTACCCAAACATGGATTAATAGGTTCTCCACATTACTATGAGGACAAACATGAGTGAAACGGTCTCAATCCAAGGGAGGAACATCAAATGGACCAAATTTGGGAACCGGAAGAGGTAAGGAGTCCGAAATGTACCTCTGTGACTCCACATTGTGGAAACTCACTTGTAGTGTATAAGATGAACTAGATGGACCCATACTTACCCAAACATGGATTAATAGGTTCTCCACATTACTATGAGGACAAACATGAGTGAAACGGTCTCAATCCAAGGGAGGAACATCAAATGGACCAAATTTGGGAACCGGAAGAGGTAAGGAGTCCGAAATGTACCTCTGTGACTCCACATTGTGGAAACTCACTTGTAGTGTATAAGATGAACTAGATGGACCCATACTTACCCAAACATGGATTAATAGGTTCTCCACATTACTATGAGGACAAACATGAGTGAAACGGTCTCAATCCAAGGGAGGAACATCAAATGGACCAAATTTGGGAACCGGAAGAGGTAAGGAGTCCGAAATGTACCTCTGTGACTCCACATTGAGGAAACTCACTTGTAGTGTATAAGATGAACTAGATGGACCCATACTTACCCAAACATGGATTAATAGGTTCTCCACATTACTATGAGGACAAACATGAGTGAAACGGTCTCAATCCAAGGGAGGAACATCAAATGGACCAAATTTGGGAACCGGAAGAGGTAAGGAGTCCGAAATGTACCTCTGTGACTCCACATTGAGGAAACTCACTTGTAGTGTATAAGATGAACTAGATGGACCCATACTTACCCAAACATGGATTAATAGGTTCTCCACATACTATGAGGACAAACATGAGTGAAACGGTCTCAATCCAAGGGAGGAACATCAAATGGACCAAATTTGGGAACCGGAAGAGGTAAGGAGTCCGAAATGTACCTCTGTGACTCCACATTGTGGAAACTCACTTGTAGTGTATAAGATGAACTAGATGGACCCATACTTACCCAAACATGGATTAATAGGTTCTCCACATTACTATGAGGACAAACATGAGTGAAACGGTCTCAATCCAAGGGAGGAACATCAAATGGACCAAATTTGGGAACCGGAAGAGGTAAGGAGTCCGAAATGTACCTCTGTGACTCCACATTGTGGAAACTCACTTGTAGTGTATAAGATGAACTAGATGGACCCATACTTACCCAAACATGGATTAATAGGTTCTCCACATTACTATGAGGACAAACATGAGTGAAACGGTCTCAATCCAAGGGAGGAACATCAAATGGACCAAATTTGGGAACCGGAAGAGGTAAGGAGTCCGAAATGTACCTCTGTGACTCCACATTGTGGAAACTCACTTGTAGTGTATAAGATGAACTAGATGGACCCATACTTACCCAAACATGGATTAATAGGTTCTCCACATTACTATGAGGACAAACATGAGTGAAACGGTCTCAATCCAAGGGAGGAACATCAAATGGACCAAATTTGGGAACCGGAAGAGGTAAGGAGTCCGAAATGTACCTCTGTGACTCCACATTGAGGAAACTCACTTGTAGTGTATAAGATGAACTAGATGGACCCATACTTACCCAAACATGGATTAATAGGTTCTCATGACTATGAGGACAAACATGAGTACTATGAGGACAAACATCAACGGTCTCAATCCAAGGGAGGAACATCAAATGGACCAAATTTGGGAACCGGAAGAGGTAAGGAGTCCGAAATGTACCTCTGTGACTCCACATTGTGGAAACTCACTTGTAGTGTATAAGATGAACTAGATGGACCCATACTTACCCAAACATGGATTAATAGGTTCTCCACATACTATGAGGACAAACATGAGTGAAACGGTCTCAATCCAAGGGAGGAACATCAAATGGACCAAATTTGGGAACCGGAAGAGGTAAGGAGTCCGAAATGTACCTCTGTGACTCCACATTGTGGAAACTCACTTGTAGTGTATAAGATGAACTAGATGGACCCATACTTACCCAAACATGGATTAATAGGTTCTCCACATTACTATGAGGACAAACATGAGTGAAACGGTCTCAATCCAAGGGAGGAACATCAAATGGACCAAATTTGGGAACCGGAAGAGGTAAGGAGTCCGAAATGTACCTCTGTGACTCCACATTGTGGAAACTCACTTGTAGTGTATAAGATGAACTAGATGGACCCATACTTACCCAAACATGGATTAATAGGTTCTCCACATGACTATGAGGACAAACATGAGTGAAACGGTCTCAATCCAAGGGAGGAACATCAAATGGACCAAATTTGGGAACCGGAAGAGGTAAGGAGTCCGAAATGTACCTCTGTGACTCCACATTGTGGAAACTCACTTGTAGTGTATAAGATGAACTAGATGGACCCATACTTACCCAAACATGGATTAATAGGTTCTCCACATGACTATGAGGACAAACATGAGTGAAACGGTCTCAATCCAAGGGAGGAACATCAAATGGACCAAATTTGGGAACCGGAAGAGGTAAGGAGTCCGAAATGTACCTCTGTGACTCCACATTGTGGAAACTCACTTGTAGTGTATAAGATGAACTAGATGGACCCATACTTACCCAAACATGGATTAATAGGTTCTCCACATGACTATGAGGACAAACATGAGTGAAACGGTCTCAATCCAAGGGAGGAACATCAAATGGACCAAATTTGGGAACCGGAAGAGGTAAGGAGTCCGAAATGTACCTCTGTGACTCCACATTGTGGAAACTCACTTGTAGTGTATAAGATGAACTAGATGGACCCATACTTACCCAAACATGGATTAATAGGTTCTCCACATTACTATGAGGACAAACATGAGTGAAACGGTCTCAATCCAAGGGAGGAACATCAAATGGACCAAATTTGGGAACCGGAAGAGGTAAGGAGTCCGAAATGTACCTCTGTGACTCCACATTGTGGAAACTCACTTGTAGTGTATAAGATGAACTAGATGGACCCATACTTACCCAAACATGGATTAATAGGTTCTCCACATGACTATGAGGACAAACATGAGTGAAACGGTCTCAATCCAAGGGAGGAACATCAAATGGACCAAATTTGGGAACCGGAAGAGGTAAGGAGTCCGAAATGTACCTCTGTGACTCCACATTGTGGAAACTCACTTGTAGTGTATAAGATGAACTAGATGGACCCATACTTACCCAAACATGGATTAATAGGTTCTCCACATGACTATGAGGACAAACATGAGTGAAACGGTCTCAATCCAAGGGAGGAACATCAAATGGACCAAATTTGGGAACCGGAAGAGGTAAGGAGTCCGAAATGTACCTCTGTGACTCCACATTGTGGAAACTCACTTGTAGTGTATAAGATGAACTAGATGGACCCATACTTACCCAAACATGGATTAATAGGTTCTCCACATGACTATGAGGACAAACATGAGTGAAACGGTCTCAATCCAAGGGAGGAACATCAAATGGACCAAATTTGGGAACCGGAAGAGGTAAGGAGTCCGAAATGTACCTCTGTGACTCCACATTGTGGAAACTCACTTGTAGTGTATAAGATGAACTAGATGGACCCATACTTACCCAAACATGGATTAATAGGTTCTCCACATGACTATGAGGACAAACATGAGTGAAACGGTCTCAATCCAAGGGAGGAACATCAAATGGACCAAATTTGGGAACCGGAAGAGGTAAGGAGTCCGAAATGTACCTCTGTGACTCCACATTGTGGAAACTCACTTGTAGTGTATAAGATGAACTAGATGGACCCATACTTACCCAAACATGGATTAATAGGTTCTCCACATGACTATGAGGACAAACATGAGTGAAACGGTCTCAATCCAAGGGAGGAACATCAAATGGACCAAATTTGGGAACCGGAAGAGGTAAGGAGTCCGAAATGTACCTCTGTGACTCCACATTGTGGAAACTCACTTGTAGTGTATAAGATGAACTAGATGGACCCATACTTACCCAAACATGGATTAATAGGTTCTCCACATACTATGAGGACAAACATGAGTGAAACGGTCTCAATCCAAGGGAGGAACATCAAATGGACCAAATTTGGGAACCGGAAGAGGTAAGGAGTCCGAAATGTACCTCTGTGACTCCACATTGTGGAAACTCACTTGTAGTGTATAAGATGAACTAGATGGACCCATACTTACCCAAACATGGATTAATAGGTTCTACACATGACTATGAGGACAAACATGAGTGAAACGGTCTCAATCCAAGGGAGGAACATCAAATGGACCAAATTTGGGAACCGGAAGAGGTAAGGAGTCCGAAATGTACCTCTGTGACTCCACATTGTGGAAACTCACTTGTAGTGTATAAGATGAACTAGATGGACCCATACTTACCCAAACATGGATTAATAGGTTCTACACATGACTATGAGGACAAACATGAGTGAAACGGTCTCAATCCAAGGGAGGAACATCAAATGGACCAAATTTGGGAACCGGAAGAGGTAAGGAGTCCGAAATGTACCTCTGTGACTCCACATTGTGGAAACTCACTTGTAGTGTATAAGATGAACTAGATGGACCCATACTTACCCAAACATGGATTAATAGGTTCTCCACATGACTATGAGGACAAACATGAGTGAAACGGTCTCAATCCAAGGGAGGAACATCAAATGGACCAAATTTGGGAACCGGAAGAGGTAAGGAGTCCGAAATGTACCTCTGTGACTCCACATTGTGGAAACTCACTTGTAGTGTATAAGATGAACTAGATGGACCCATACTTACCCAAACATGGATTAATAGGTTCTCCACATGACTATGAGGACAAACATGAGTGAAACGGTCTCAATCCAAGGGAGGAACATCAAATGGACCAAATTTGGGAACCGGAAGAGGTAAGGAGTCCGAAATGTACCTCTGTGACTCCACATTGTGGAAACTCACTTGTAGTGTATAAGATGAACTAGATGGACCCATACTTACCCAAACATGGATTAATAGGTTCTCCACATGACTATGAGGACAAACATGAGTGAAACGGTCTCAATCCAAGGGAGGAACATCAAATGGACCAAATTTGGGAACCGGAAGAGGTAAGGAGTCCGAAATGTACCTCTGTGACTCCACATTGTGGAAACTCACTTGTAGTGTATAAGATGAACTAGATGGACCCATACTTACCCAAACATGGATTAATAGGTTCTACACATGACTATGAGGACAAACATGAGTGAAACGGTCTCAATCCAAGGGAGGAACATCAAATGGACCAAATTTGGGAACCGGAAGAGGTAAGGAGTCCGAAATGTACCTCTGTGACTCCACATTGTGGAAACTCACTTGTAGTGTATAAGATGAACTAGATGGACCCATACTTACCCAAACATGGATTAATAGGTTCTCCACATGACTATGAGGACAAACATGAGTGAAACGGTCTCAATCCAAGGGAGGAACATCAAATGGACCAAATTTGGGAACCGGAAGAGGTAAGGAGTCCGAAATGTACCTCTGTGACTCCACATTGTGGAAACTCACTTGTAGTGTATAAGATGAACTAGATGGACCCATACTTACCCAAACATGGATTAATAGGTTCTCCACATGACTATGAGGACAAACATGAGTGAAACGGTCTCAATCCAAGGGAGGAACATCAAATGGACCAAATTTGGGAACCGGAAGAGGTAAGGAGTCCGAAATGTACCTCTGTGACTCCACATTGTGGAAACTCACTTGTAGTGTATAAGATGAACTAGATGGACCCATACTTACCCAAACATGGATTAATAGGTTCTCCACATGACTATGAGGACAAACATGAGTGAAACGGTCTCAATCCAAGGGAGGAACATCAAATGGACCAAATTTGGGAACCGGAAGAGGTAAGGAGTCCGAAATGTACCTCTGTGACTCCACATTGTGGAAACTCACTTGTAGTGTATAAGATGAACTAGATGGACCCATACTTACCCAAACATGGATTAATAGGTTCTCCACATGACTATGAGGACAAACATGAGTGAAACGGTCTCAATCCAAGGGAGGAACATCAAATGGACCAAATTTGGGAACCGGAAGAGGTAAGGAGTCCGAAATGTACCTCTGTGACTCCACATTGTGGAAACTCACTTGTAGTGTATAAGATGAACTAGATGGACCCATACTTACCCAAACATGGATTAATAGGTTCTCCACATGACTATGAGGACAAACATGAGTGAAACGGTCTCAATCCAAGGGAGGAACATCAAATGGACCAAATTTGGGAACCGGAAGAGGTAAGGAGTCCGAAATGTACCTCTGTGACTCCACATTGTGGAAACTCACTTGTAGTGTATAAGATGAACTAGATGGACCCATACTTACCCAAACATGGATTAATAGGTTCTCCACATGACTATGAGGACAAACATGAGTGAAACGGTCTCAATCCAAGGGAGGAACATCAAATGGACCAAATTTGGGAACCGGAAGAGGTAAGGAGTCCGAAATGTACCTCTGTGACTCCACATTGTGGAAACTCACTTGTAGTGTATAAGATGAACTAGATGGACCCATACTTACCCAAACATGGATTAATAGGTTCTCCACATGACTATGAGGACAAACATGAGTGAAACGGTCTCAATCCAAGGGAGGAACATCAAATGGACCAAATTTGGGAACCGGAAGAGGTAAGGAGTCCGAAATGTACCTCTGTGACTCCACATTGTGGAAACTCACTTGTAGTGTATAAGATGAACTAGATGGACCCATACTTACCCAAACATGGATTAATAGGTTCTACACATGACTATGAGGACAAACATGAGTGAAACGGTCTCAATCCAAGGGAGGAACATCAAATGGACCAAATTTGGGAACCGGAAGAGGTAAGGAGTCCGAAATGTACCTCTGTGACTCCACATTGTGGAAACTCACTTGTAGTGTATAAGATGAACTAGATGGACCCATACTTACCCAAACATGGATTAATAGGTTCTACACATGACTATGAGGACAAACATGAGTGAAACGGTCTCAATCCAAGGGAGGAACATCAAATGGACCAAATTTGGGAACCGGAAGAGGTAAGGAGTCCGAAATGTACCTCTGTGACTCCACATTGTGGAAACTCACTTGTAGTGTATAAGATGAACTAGATGGACCCATACTTACCCAAACATGGATTAATAGGTTCTCCACATGACTATGAGGACAAACATGAGTGAAACGGTCTCAATCCAAGGGAGGAACATCAAATGGACCAAATTTGGGAACCGGAAGAGGTAAGGAGTCCGAAATGTACCTCTGTGACTCCACATTGTGGAAACTCACTTGTAGTGTATAAGATGAACTAGATGGACCCATACTTACCCAAACATGGATTAATAGGTTCTCCACATGACTATGAGGACAAACATGAGTGAAACGGTCTCAATCCAAGGGAGGAACATCAAATGGACCAAATTTGGGAACCGGAAGAGGTAAGGAGTCCGAAATGTACCTCTGTGACTCCACATTGTGGAAACTCACTTGTAGTGTATAAGATGAACTAGATGGACCCATACTTACCCAAACATGGATTAATAGGTTCTACACATGACTATGAGGACAAACATGAGTGAAACGGTCTCAATCCAAGGGAGGAACATCAAATGGACCAAATTTGGGAACCGGAAGAGGTAAGGAGTCCGAAATGTACCTCTGTGACTCCACATTGTGGAAACTCACTTGTAGTGTATAAGATGAACTAGATGGACCCATACTTACCCAAACATGGATTAATAGGTTCTACACATGACTATGAGGACAAACATGAGTGAAACGGTCTCAATCCAAGGGAGGAACATCAAATGGACCAAATTTGGGAACCGGAAGAGGTAAGGAGTCCGAAATGTACCTCTGTGACTCCACATTGTGGAAACTCACTTGTAGTGTATAAGATGAACTAGATGGACCCATACTTACCCAAACATGGATTAATAGGTTCTACACATGACTATGAGGACAAACATGAGTGAAACGGTCTCAATCCAAGGGAGGAACATCAAATGGACCAAATTTGGGAACCGGAAGAGGTAAGGAGTCCGAAATGTACCTCTGTGACTCCACATTGTGGAAACTCACTTGTAGTGTATAAGATGAACTAGATGGACCCATACTTACCCAAACATGGATTAATAGGTTCTACACATGACTATGAGGACAAACATGAGTGAAACGGTCTCAATCCAAGGGAGGAACATCAAATGGACCAAATTTGGGAACCGGAAGAGGTAAGGAGTCCGAAATGTACCTCTGTGACTCCACATTGTGGAAACTCACTTGTAGTGTATAAGATGAACTAGATGGACCCATACTTACCCAAACATGGATTAATAGGTTCTACACATGACTATGAGGACAAACATGAGTGAAACGGTCTCAATCCAAGGGAGGAACATCAAATGGACCAAATTTGGGAACCGGAAGAGGTAAGGAGTCCGAAATGTACCTCTGTGACTCCACATTGTGGAAACTCACTTGTAGTGTATAAGATGAACTAGATGGACCCATACTTACCCAAACATGGATTAATAGGTTCTACACATGACTATGAGGACAAACATGAGTGAAACGGTCTCAATCCAAGGGAGGAACATCAAATGGACCAAATTTGGGAACCGGAAGAGGTAAGGAGTCCGAAATGTACCTCTGTGACTCCACATTGTGGAAACTCACTTGTAGTGTATAAGATGAACTAGATGGACCCATACTTACCCAAACATGGATTAATAGGTTCTACACATGACTATGAGGACAAACATGAGTGAAACGGTCTCAATCCAAGGGAGGAACATCAAATGGACCAAATTTGGGAACCGGAAGAGGTAAGGAGTCCGAAATGTACCTCTGTGACTCCACATTGTGGAAACTCACTTGTAGTGTATAAGATGAACTAGATGGACCCATACTTACCCAAACATGGATTAATAGGTTCTACACATGACTATGAGGACAAACATGAGTGAAACGGTCTCAATCCAAGGGAGGAACATCAAATGGACCAAATTTGGGAACCGGAAGAGGTAAGGAGTCCGAAATGTACCTCTGTGACTCCACATTGTGGAAACTCACTTGTAGTGTATAAGATGAACTAGATGGACCCATACTTACCCAAACATGGATTAATAGGTTCTACACATGACTATGAGGACAAACATGAGTGAAACGGTCTCAATCCAAGGGAGGAACATCAAATGGACCAAATTTGGGAACCGGAAGAGGTAAGGAGTCCGAAATGTACCTCTGTGACTCCACATTGTGGAAACTCACTTGTAGTGTATAAGATGAACTAGATGGACCCATACTTACCCAAACATGGATTAATAGGTTCTACACATGACTATGAGGACAAACATGAGTGAAACGGTCTCAATCCAAGGGAGGAACATCAAATGGACCAAATTTGGGAACCGGAAGAGGTAAGGAGTCCGAAATGTACCTCTGTGACTCCACATTGTGGAAACTCACTTGTAGTGTATAAGATGAACTAGATGGACCCATACTTACCCAAACATGGATTAATAGGTTCTACACATGACTATGAGGACAAACATGAGTGAAACGGTCTCAATCCAAGGGAGGAACATCAAATGGACCAAATTTGGGAACCGGAAGAGGTAAGGAGTCCGAAATGTACCTCTGTGACTCCACATTGTGGAAACTCACTTGTAGTGTATAAGATGAACTAGATGGACCCATACTTACCCAAACATGGATTAATAGGTTCTACACATGACTATGAGGACAAACATGAGTGAAACGGTCTCAATCCAAGGGAGGAACATCAAATGGACCAAATTTGGGAACCGGAAGAGGTAAGGAGTCCGAAATGTACCTCTGTGACTCCACATTGTGGAAACTCACTTGTAGTGTATAAGATGAACTAGATGGACCCATACTTACCCAAACATGGATTAATAGGTTCTACACATGACTATGAGGACAAACATGAGTGAAACGGTCTCAATCCAAGGGAGGAACATCAAATGGACCAAATTTGGGAACCGGAAGAGGTAAGGAGTCCGAAATGTACCTCTGTGACTCCACATTGTGGAAACTCACTTGTAGTGTATAAGATGAACTAGATGGACCCATACTTACCCAAACATGGATTAATAGGTTCTACACATGACTATGAGGACAAACATGAGTGAAACGGTCTCAATCCAAGGGAGGAACATCAAATGGACCAAATTTGGGAACCGGAAGAGGTAAGGAGTCCGAAATGTACCTCTGTGACTCCACATTGTGGAAACTCACTTGTAGTGTATAAGATGAACTAGATGGACCCATACTTACCCAAACATGGATTAATAGGTTCTACACATGACTATGAGGACAAACATGAGTGAAACGGTCTCAATCCAAGGGAGGAACATCAAATGGACCAAATTTGGGAACCGGAAGAGGTAAGGAGTCCGAAATGTACCTCTGTGACTCCACATTGTGGAAACTCACTTGTAGTGTATAAGATGAACTAGATGGACCCATACTTACCCAAACATGGATTAATAGGTTCTACACATGACTATGAGGACAAACATGAGTGAAACGGTCTCAATCCAAGGGAGGAACATCAAATGGACCAAATTTGGGAACCGGAAGAGGTAAGGAGTCCGAAATGTACCTCTGTGACTCCACATTGTGGAAACTCACTTGTAGTGTATAAGATGAACTAGATGGACCCATACTTACCCAAACATGGATTAATAGGTTCTACACATGACTATGAGGACAAACATGAGTGAAACGGTCTCAATCCAAGGGAGGAACATCAAATGGACCAAATTTGGGAACCGGAAGAGGTAAGGAGTCCGAAATGTACCTCTGTGACTCCACATTGTGGAAACTCACTTGTAGTGTATAAGATGAACTAGATGGACCCATACTTACCCAAACATGGATTAATAGGTTCTACACATGACTATGAGGACAAACATGAGTGAAACGGTCTCAATCCAAGGGAGGAACATCAAATGGACCAAATTTGGGAACCGGAAGAGGTAAGGAGTCCGAAATGTACCTCTGTGACTCCACATTGTGGAAACTCACTTGTAGTGTATAAGATGAACTAGATGGACCCATACTTACCCAAACATGGATTAATAGGTTCTACACATGACTATGAGGACAAACATGAGTGAAACGGTCTCAATCCAAGGGAGGAACATCAAATGGACCAAATTTGGGAACCGGAAGAGGTAAGGAGTCCGAAATGTACCTCTGTGACTCCACATTGTGGAAACTCACTTGTAGTGTATAAGATGAACTAGATGGACCCATACTTACCCAAACATGGATTAATAGGTTCTACACATGACTATGAGGACAAACATGAGTGAAACGGTCTCAATCCAAGGGAGGAACATCAAATGGACCAAATTTGGGAACCGGAAGAGGTAAGGAGTCCGAAATGTACCTCTGTGACTCCACATTGTGGAAACTCACTTGTAGTGTATAAGATGAACTAGATGGACCCATACTTACCCAAACATGGATTAATAGGTTCTACACATGACTATGAGGACAAACATGAGTGAAACGGTCTCAATCCAAGGGAGGAACATCAAATCAAATTTGGGAACCAGGTAAGGAGAAATGTACC
>CACVBM020001892.1:0-18215 GCA_902728155.2 Microthlaspi erraticum | reverse complement strand
AAATGGACCAAATTTGGGAACCGGAAGAGGTAAGGAGTCCGAAATGTACCTCTGTGACTCCACATTGTGGAAACTCACTTGTAGTGTATAAGATGAACTAGATGGACCCATACTTACCCAAACATGGATTAATAGGTTCTACACATGACTATGAGGACAAACATGAGTGAAACGGTCTCAATCCAAGGGAGGAACATCAAATGGACCTAATTTGGGAACCGGAAGAGGTAAGGAGTCCGAAATGTACCTCTGTGACTCCACATTGTGGAAACTCACTTGTAGTGTATAAGATGAACTAGATGGACCCATACTTATCCAAACATGGATTAATAGGTTCTACACATGACTATGAGGACAAACATGAGTGAAACGGTCTCAATCCAAGGGAGGAACATCAAATGGACCTAATTTGGGAACCGGAAGAGGTAAGGAGTCCGAAATGTACCTCTGTGACTCCACATTGTGGAAACTCACTTGTAGTGTATAAGATGAACTAGATGGACCCATACTTACCCAAACATGGATTAATAGGTTCTACACATGACTATGAGGACAAACATGAGTGAAACGGTCTCAATCCAAGGGAGGAACATCAAATGGACCTAATTTGGGAACCGGAAGAGGTAAGGAGTCCGAAATGTACCTCTGTGACTCCACATTGTGGAAACTCACTTGTAGTGTATAAGATGAACTAGATGGACCCATACTTACCCAAACATGGATTAATAGGTTCTACACATGACTATGAGGACAAACATGAGTGAAACGGTCTCAATCCAAGGGAGGAACATCAAATGGACCTAATTTGGGAACCGGAAGAGGTAAGGAGTCCGAAATGTACCTCTGTGACTCCACATTGTGGAAACTCACTTGTAGTGTATAAGATGAACTAGATGGACCCATACTTACCCAAACATGGATTAATAGGTTCTACACATGACTATGAGGACAAACATGAGTGAAACGGTCTCAATCCAAGGGAGGAACATCAAATGGACCTAATTTGGGAACCGGAAGAGGTAAGGAGTCCGAAATGTACCTCTGTGACTCCACATTGTGGAAACTCACTTGTAGTGTATAAGATGAACTAGATGGACCCATACTTACCCAAACATGGATTAATAGGTTCTACACATGACTATGAGGACAAACATGAGTGAAACGGTCTCAATCCAAGGGAGGAACATCAAATGGACCTAATTTGGGAACCGGAAGAGGTAAGGAGTCCGAAATGTACCTCTGTGACTCCACATTGTGGAAACTCACTTGTAGTGTATAAGATGAACTAGATGGACCCATACTTACCCAAACATGGATTAATAGGTTCTACACATGACTATGAGGACAAACATGAGTGAAACGGTCTCAATCCAAGGGAGGAACATCAAATGGACCAAATTTGGGAACCGGAAGAGGTAAGGAGTCCGAAATGTACCTCTGTGACTCCACATTGTGGAAACTCACTTGTAGTGTATAAGATGAACTAGATGGACCCATACTTATCCAAACATGGATTAATAGGTTCTACACATGACTATGAGGACAAACATGAGTGAAACGGTCTCAATCCAAGGGAGGAACATCAAATGGACCTAATTTGGGAACCGGAAGAGGTAAGGAGTCCGAAATGTACCTCTGTGACTCCACATTGAGGAAACTCACTTGTAGTGTATAAGATGAACTAGATGGACCCATACTTACCCAAACATGGATTAATAGGTTCTACACATGACTATGAGGACAAACATGAGTGAAACGGTCTCAATCCAAGGGAGGAACATCAAATGGACCAAATTTGGGAACCGGAAGAGGTTAGGAGTCCGAAATATACTCTGTCCCCAAATAGATGCGAGCAAACAGAAGCAAGAGCTGATTCAAAGAGCTGTAGAAGACAACAAAGGAGAAGCATCTAAAAACATTGACAACAATATTGATGAAGAAGATCCTGAACTCCCTCCTGGTTTTGGCTAAAAAAATGTCATTGTATGATACAATTTGTATCCATAAAAACTTACTAAATGAATAAAATCCCAAAAATAATTTTCTATACCAAGATTATTTACCTGATTAAATTCCACAATTATTTTAAAAACCTTAAAAAAAAATTAACTAGAATTGAACTCTGTTTTGAAGTCTAGAAGGGAGTAGGTGTCACCGGTTAGTTCTGTTTTTTTTTTTTTTTTTTTTCTAAAGGTAGCGACTTTGTGAATGTGAATGGGATCAAAAATAAAAAGCTGAAAATGGCATCAATTCTGAGGTCAGTGGCAACGACTACAGCCGTCGTAGCCGCCGCGTCTGCGATTCCCATCGCAATCGCCTTCTCCTCCTCTTCTTCTTCTTCTTCGTCCTCTGCCAATCCTAAATCTCAGTGTCTCAATTTCTCCTTTCTCAACCGATCGTCTCCACGTCCCTTGGGGCTTTCCCGAAGCTTCGCTAGCTCTCCCATGACGACCGTTCCCGCTTCTGATCGTAAACCCCTTCAGGTTTGTTAAAATTCTAACTTTTGAGCTACCCAATATTCCAATTTTAGCTTTTTCCCTTTCCTAATTCGATGATTCAGTATTTAAGTAGCTGGATTCTTTTTTTGTATTTGCAGGAGGATCGAGTCCTGCCTCAGCTCCTTGTAAGTCTTTCTCTTTCCTATCTGGAATTCGGAATTGATTTCAATTTGACAATTTCTGATCAATTAATACGACAATCTCGGATTCAGATACCGAGAACTTACGTTCTGTGTCTTCTTAATATGTTGTTGTTCATAGACTGAGTTTATGGTGGATATGAAATGTGAGGGTTGCGTTAACGCCGTGAAGAACAAGTTAGAAACCATTGAAGGTTAGTAGTAGGAGATTGTTATTAATAACGTAATCTCTATGTTCTGTTTGGTTGTGATTTACTCTGTTGTTGCTTTATCATTTTGTAATGGAAATTTTGATCTTTGAAATAAGGAATTGAGAACGTGGAGGTTGATTTGCCAAACCAAGTTGTGAGGATACTTGGATCTTCCCCTGTAATGGCTATGACTCAAGCTTTGGAGCAAACCGGACGAAAAGCTCGCTTAATTGGACAAGGTGTTCCTCAAGGTTAGATTTCTCTTCTCCGGTCACTTCCTTCTTCGTTCTCTTCAACACACTGCGTTTCAGTTTCATTTGATAAACCTCTTTTCTCTCATTTGTTACATTTGCTTTGCGACGGCGTTTGGCAGATTTCTTGATCTCAGCTGCAGTAGCTGAATTCAAAGGACCTGAAATCTTTGGAGTGGTACGATTTGCTCAGGTGAGTATGGAACTTGCAAGAATTGAAGCCAATTTCAACGGTTTGTCTCCCGGAACACACAGCTGGTGTATCAACGAGTATGGAGATCTCACAAACGGAGCAGCCACCACAGGGAACTTGTACAATCCATCTCAAGATCATACCACCACAGAGGTTGGTCAAACTCACTCTTAAAACACACACAAAAAGTATCATCACAATCCTCTAAAGATCATAACCATTTCCGTCTTTTGTTTGTTTTTGTTTTGTCAGCCATTGGGTGACCTGGGAACACTAGAGGCAGACAAAAACGGAGAGGCGTTTTACTCTGGAAAGAAAGAGAAGCTCAAGGTTGCTGATCTTATCGGGAGAGCCGTCGTGGTTTACAAGACTGAGGATACGAAATCAGTCCCCGGTTTGACCGCTGCAGTGATTGCCAGAAGCGCAGGAGTTGGAGAAAATTACAAGAAGCTTTGTACTTGTGATGGTACTGTCATTTGGGAAGCTACAGACAGTGATTTCTTGACCAGTAAGGCATAAGAAGACAATAGATTATGGTTTGTAGCAATTGAGACTTGTTTTGGATCAAAACTTGATATTTGTATTGAAATAACATAAGCTTTTTTTGTATTGTATCAAACTCTGTGTGTGATTGTATGATGAAAGTACAGCTTAATACGACGAAGAGTGTGAGTGCTTAAAACCAACAAAAAATAGAGTGAGCGTCTGTAATTGCAGAGCTTTGTTTCGTAATTTGGTGGAGTATATAAATCGTGTAGATATTTCAATGGACATCTGGTTTCGTGGTGTAGTTGGTTATCACGTCAGTCTAACACACTGAAGGTCTCCGGTTCGAACCCGGGCGAAGCCAATTGTCTTCTAATAGTTATCTTTTTTTTTTTTAAATTTATATTGACCAAATGTTTTAGATAACATTTCGTTGTTAAGGCCCCACCATTGCAAATAGCTTTAGTCCCACTATTGTTTGGGCCTACTAGAATTGGGTCGCACATGGAAACAAATGGTTACTACAGAGTCTGGTCCACTTGATTTATCCTCGTAAACGTAACAACTGTTTAAATCAATCATGGAATTTTGAATACCAAAAAAGCCGAGAACATATATGATGATGTGCTTTAAATAAATCATTACTATGCAATTTTAATTAACTTTGTATCAAGAAAAAAAAAACTACTTGCCTGTAGTATAAAACTTCAAAATTTAGACTTAACAAAATGTTATCCTCGGATTTTAAAACATTTTGTGTACGTTCTCTGGTTTCTATTAATGGGGTCATTAGAAAGATGTAATATACCTAGACGTCCATCATTTTAAGTTTCTTACTAAGCGACGTGGCATAATCATTTATCATCATTTTCATTGGATTCTGTCTCAAGTCATATTAACAAAAGGAGACATTTCATTATCTATCTAATGCAAAGAGACAGATAAAGTTTGCTGGTCCTTCTAAGTAAAGATAGCTCCTTCGTATCACATACCCTCGTGTATATGATAATTATTTAGAGTTCTCTATAAGTACTTATGTCTTCCATGTAGTATGTGTTTATAATGTAACCATATAATTTGAGATCTTATTATCTACAGAATCAAAAACACTAGTGTACGATAAGAAAATGGGAATGGACCGATGTGATAAGGAGAAAATGATTTCATTGATAGATGCGCGGCTAAATTTTTTTTTTTTTTTTTTTTTTTTTAACCGTGGGATCCTAAAGGCTTTTTAGACCCAAAGAATAATCCCACGAAGCCCACAGCAGTCTGCATATTTTTACCATGTAAGGCAGCCCGAGTGGCCAAGGGGACTCGACCCAAATGGCGGAAGTCACAGCTGTGACCCCTTTACCACTAGGCCACGAGGCCTTGGTTTAGCGGCTAAAACTTGGACATATAACTTCAGATGATATCGTATAATACAAAACAAATATTCATGATTTAGCTGTTTCATCTTTCATATGTGGATTCTTTTTCAATGTGGGACAATCACTTTAGTTTATTCAATTATGTTATTTTTTTCCTTTCACATGAAGGATATTTTGTTCAAATCCAGGTGGTGCAAGTTGTTATTTCCTTTTTCATTTGTCAAGGAAAACTGGAAAAGTGATGTGTGATTATTATTATTAAAGTCGTCTTAGAAAACTTACCTTGGGTATTAGCAATCGCATGCATGATCAGTGGCAAAAGAATGCAATAAAGAAATTTTGTAAACTATTTTCTTTAATACCCTTGAATTAAAAAGAAAATAGTTTACAGAAATCAGCATTAAATTCTGTGAAGCATATTGCATTCTATTGGCTAACAGATATATTTTTACCATAATTGGTACTGAACTTTTAGTGACTAAATAGTAACTAGATAAACCAGAAGATATCACAAGGCAAGTCACAAGGCAAGTCACATGCAATGATACATAACACAGACGTATGTTTAGTCATTTTATGACAAACTCAATGCGTGATTAATGCTGATGTAAAAGAAAAATCGTGTTATTACTTCACAGATCTGATTTGATTTTGATAGTTGTGACGAAATTTATTAAAACGTACTACGGTCAAATGTTAATTATTTTAAAATCTATAAACACGTTGACCAATTACATTTTTTATAATAATTTAATGAATCATTCTTCTATCAGTTCATGATTAAAATGTACAAAAAAACAAAAAAAAACTTACACCTAAGAGACTGAACCACTTAAACCTAGAAGATGAAAAATCTAGGACTTAATATAACTTGAAAAAATAAAAACAAACCTTGTTACACATTTAGTACTATGTACATAGTTCGTAGGATTAATTACAAGACACAAATCATGTCTTTGCATCACAGTAATTGTACTGTAATAACTTAACATGTCCATTAATCAGTTTTGTTTTATGATTATCCATTCCTGTAACACCACCAGTGCTACTATTGAATTAGGCACAATAATTAAAACAAAACTTGAAAAAGGTTAGGCTAATAATTAATCAGTGGGGTTGTAATGTAATTAGGGTGCGTCATAGAAGATTGCCTCCGTTGGATCTTAATTCTCAAATGTGGACCTACTACCGACACTTCTGACTCATGCTTAGACTCCGAACACAAGACTTCGAATCTTAAAATTAATTTTGTTAGATTTGTTTTTTCCTTTTTTTAATTTTAAAATTAATCAATTCCCTCCAACTATCATATCCAACGGCTGATATCAACCCAAACATTTACCGCTAAATCTGAACCTCCACCGTCCGATTTCCATTTCATCATCTTCCTTCTCCTTTCTCCTTCCTTCCTTCCTCTCACTCTCAGATCTCAAATACCACAAAGAGATAAAAAGTTTCTCTCTATAGCAGAATAAAGAGAGACCACTAACTATTCCTATATTGCCCCTGACGAGGATGGTGGAAGCTCAATCATGGACGACGCGGCGGATGAGCAACCCGAGATTCGACGCCGCCGCAACCGGCGCACCAACAATCGTCGACATCCCCGGAACACCTCCACACTCCTCCACATCATCCACCGGAAAACCCTTCTTCCTCTCCTCACCCACCGTATCTCCGGCCGTTCTCACGGCGGCTATAATCGCCGCCTGGTTCGGCTCAAACATAGGAGTCCTCCTCCTAAACAAATACCTCCTCTTCTACTACGGTTTCCGCTACCCAATCTTCCTCACAATGACGCACATGCTCTCCTGCGCCGCCTACAGCTCCGCCGCGATCAACATCGCCGGCATCGTTCCACGTCAGCACATCCTCTCGCGCCGTCAGTTTCTCAAGATCTTTTCTCTCTCGGCGATCTTCTGCCTCTCCGTCGTGTGCGGCAACACTTCGCTCCGTTACATCCCTGTCTCTTTCAATCAGGCCATCGGAGCCACCACGCCTTTCTTCACCGCCATCTTCTCTTTCCTCATCACCTGTAAAACTGAGTCCACTGAAGTTTACTTAGCTCTCCTCCCCGTCGTCTCCGGCATCGTCCTCGCTTCTAACTCCGAACCTTCTTTTCATCTCTTCGGTTTCCTCATCTGCGTCGCTTCCACCGCCGGCAGAGCTCTCAAATCCGTCGTCCAGGTATGAAAAATTAACCGTAACCGGTTTGGTTTTCTCGATTTTCCTGTTAATCGAATGGAAACCGAAATTGCTTCCGAATTTCGTCCGGATTCTATCGGTTTGGTCCGGTTATTATTCGTATGACCGAAATTGTGTTCGAATTTAGTTTCAATCCGATTTTTTCCTGGGTAATGATCTGAATTTTGTCGGTTTGATTTGGTTTGGTTTGATTGAGTTTTTGTGAATGTGCAGGGGATTATTCTGTCGTCGGAGTCGGAGAAGCTACATTCGATGAATCTTCTGCTCTACATGGCGCCAATGGCGGCTTGTATCTTATTACCATTTTCACTCTACATTGAAGGAAATGTATTAAGAATCCTAATCGAAAAGGCGAGGACGGATCCGTTGATCATCTTCTTGCTCGCCGGGAATGCGACAGTGGCGTATTTAGTGAATTTGACGAATTTCTTGGTGACGAAGCACACGAGTGCTCTCACTCTACAGGTTTTGGGGAACGGGAAAGCCGCGGTGGCAGCCGGAGTGTCGGTTCTGATATTTAGGAATCCGGTGACGGTGATGGGAGTTGCCGGATTCGGAGTCACGATTATGGGAGTGGTTCTCTACAGCGAAGCTAGGAAGAGATCCAAATTGCTTAACCAGAAGTGAAAACTGGATTTAAACCGGTGAAGTAATTTTAAATTTTTACGTTTTATTATTTTTCGGTTTAGTTTCTTGATTCTTTTGGAATTCTGCTATTGTTTTGGACCGGTTTGGATCGGTTTGAGAGGGGGAAGTCGATTTAATTGTAAATGGTTGAGATTGGGGAAAACTATAAAATGAAAAAAAAAGAGGGGATATATATATAACAAAAGTGAAAATGTAGGGGGGCAGAATTAAAAGATATAAGATTGTAATCTTCTTCTTTTATTTTCTTTCAATTCTTCTCTTGTACTGTTACGTTTTTATATTTGTCTTGCCAAAACTATCGAAACATAGAGAGTAAAAAAAGGTTGAAATAATAAATTTCTTTCTTCTGTTAGGCGGAATCGCATTGTCTCCTGGTTGGTTAAATTTGCACATTCACTTTGTTTTTTTGGGCAACTTGCCTTTCTTTTTATCTTTTTCGGCAACTTGCTCATTATTCCACCTGTACTAATTTGTAACATGCTATTGTCTACATTTTGTATTCTTAAACGATTTTGAATAAAATCTAAAATTACTGAGCTTAGCTTGAGTGGTTTGTTCTTTGTTACAAAAAAGTTTGGTTTTTATTTGAATGTTCTAATTATGTATTTAATTCGTACTCTATAGTCTCTAGTCCATACACATGTATAATTTCTGTTGTTTACTATAATTGATGATACAGGCTATACTCAGCTGAACCGAACGTGACATCCAAAAATTAGTCAGTATTAATTGTGTTCTGATAGGATGTTGACGTTTTAGCTAACTTAGGTTATCATTAGACTTAATTCAAGGTGTGTTCGAATATAGTTAACCTTGTGAGGTGGTATATATTTGAGGCTTCTATATGTTATAATTAATAGGACTGTTGAATTACATGCTTCATTTCATATATAATGAAAATAAATCCAAGTTGTTGTGGTTTCATTCTCATAATTGCATATATACAATAATACAAATCTAACGTGTTGGTTGGAAAACCAAATTTTCTTCAAGAATTTATGTTTAAAATTTGTTTGCTTTTCTTTTTTTTGATAAAAGGTGTCGTAGAAAGAAAAAAACAAGAGGAGAGAGAGAGAGAGAGATAATGACAGCCTATGTGAGTTTGTCTTTTGGTCCAATACATGCGAGGCTATTAGTTGATTTACTATCACTTTTGTATTATTTTATGTCTCATTGATTCAAAGTTTTTCGTTGGGCTAAAGGGAAAAGTAAAGCAAACAATGGACCAAATTCATGAAAAAAAATCTCTTGAAAAAAGAAGAAGAATATATGCTATTCTTGTTTCTTCACATATTTTGGTCACTCCACTTTTTCTATTCCTTTCCAAAATCAAAATGTCATGTAATATATGTACAAACTTTATGTTGTGTATTTAACATTGTAACTGTATATTATGTGTACATCATTAGGCGAAGAACCACCTCAAAATTCACATAATTCAAAATTCACATATTGGTCAATCCTATCAAATTACTAAAATTGAATGTGAGACTTAGACCTAAGAATTTTTCAGAATCATTATGATTTTGAGCAAACACAAAGAATCAACTAAACCGAACTGGTCCAACTTAACCGACTCCAACTTGGTTTTAGAGACAGAAGAGAGCCAAATGTATTTTGAATTACTTTTTGGTTTGCATTTGAGTCTCGTGACCAATGGAACGGCTTTGTTTCATTTTTCCTTTCGTCGTCTCTCTTTTTCCAGGTTGTTTGGATAGAAACACTTTCACGAGAAACCTCAGAAACTTTCAGGGAAAGTATTGGTTCACATACACAGTAAATCACCAAAGGTTTCTTGTGATTTTTTCTTCCTCTTAACCACACAAACTTAACTTTTAAACTTTAGTCCATCGCATCTTTCTATATACATCATGTTTCCTCTGATACGAAAGAAGAAATCTCTTTTCTTGCATTTCAAGTTTCAAGTTCTTGGGATCAATGGAAAGTAAACAAACAACTTCTCATTCAAACTTCGCCGACATCAATGAAGTAGTACCAGAAGAAGATGGAGAGCAAGAACCGCAACAGCAAGAGAACAACAAGAGATTTCCCGGTAACAGAGGCCCAAGCCGAGGTAGACAAAGACCATACCGAGGTTTCAGCAGACAGGTGTCGCTTGAGACAGGTTTCTCGGTGCTCAACAGAGAGTCTAGAGGAAGAGATGACAAAAAGAGTTTACCGAGGAGTGGTCGTAGCTTTGCCGGGTTTGAAACAGGCGGTAACATCAACGGTGGAGATGGCCGGAAAGCAGATTTCAGTATGTTCAGAACCAAGTCCACGCTCAGCAAACAAAACTCTCTCTTGCCTTCTGTGATAAGGGAGAGAGATATTGAGAACTCTTTAAGAAATGAAGATGGTGAGACCAAAGATGAAAATGTTTCTGCAGGAAGATACTTTGCTGCTCTTAGAGGACCCGAATTAGATGAAGTCAAGGTAAACAAATACTCTTCTTCTTCTTCTCCTCTCTCATTCTCTCTTTAAAGCTTCATTAGTGAGTTCTCTTGCAGGACAATGAAGATATCTTGCTTCCAAAAGAGGAACAATGGCCGTTTCTTCTAAGGTTTCCGATTGGATGCTTTGGTATATGTTTAGGACTTAGCAGTCAAGCTGTCTTGTGGCTTGCACTAGCGAAAAGCCCCGCTACAAACTTCTTACACATCCCTCCATTGATTAACTTAGCTGTATGGCTCTTGTCACTAGTAGCTTTAGTCTCTGTCTCCTTCACTTACATCCTCAAATGCATCTTCTACTTCGAAGCTGTCAAAAGAGAGTATTTCCACCCGGTTCGTGTCAACTTCTTCTTCGCTCCTTGGGTGGTTTGCATGTTCCTAGCCATCAGCGTACCTCCTCTGTTCTCATCGAACCGAAAGTCTCTCCATCCCGCGATTTTGTGTGTTTTCATGGCTCCTTACTTCTTCCTTGAGCTAAAGATTTACGGGCAGTGGCTCTCGGGAGGGAGAAGGCGGCTCTGCAAAGTCGCAAACCCGTCTTCTCATCTATCTATTGTAGGGAACTTCGTTGGAGCCATCTTAGCTTCGAAAGTTGGATGGAATGAAGTAGCTAAGTTTCTGTGGGCAGTAGGTTTTGCGCATTACTTGGTTGTGTTTGTAACACTTTACCAAAGACTTCCAACAAGTGAAGCTCTGCCTAAAGAGCTTCATCCAGTTTACTCAATGTTCATAGCTGCTCCATCAGCAGCTAGTATCGCTTGGAACACAATCTATGGCCAGTTCGACGGATGTTCAAGAACTTGCTTCTTCATTGCACTCTTCCTCTACATTTCCCTTGTAGTTCGGATCAACTTCTTCACCGGGTTTAAGTAAGTCCTTCTCAAGGTTTATACAATGAACTTTCTCGGTTTATCGATGAAACTAATTGGCTAAGGGCTGTTGCAGGTTCTCAGTGGCGTGGTGGTCATATACATTTCCTATGACAACAGCATCAGTAGCAACGATAAAGTATGCAGAGGCGGTACCTTGTTACCCAAGCCGGGCTCTAGCACTCACTCTTTCCTTCATTTCCTCGGCCATGGTCTGCGTTTTGTTCGTCTCCACGCTTCTCCATGCCTTTGTCTGGCGAACTCTGTTCCCAAACGATCTTGCAATCGCCATTACAAAGAAAAGACTCACCAAGGAGAAGAAGCCTTTCAAGAAAGCTTATGACTTGAAGCGATGGAGCAAACAGGCTCTGGCGAAGAAAGTCTCTGCAGAAAAAGATTTTGAAGGCGAAGACGAATCGCGTCACTGATGGAAAAAATCATGGAAAAACAAAAAGAATATTTCATATAGATATAGAGACACAAAGTAGGTGAGCAAACTTATTATATGTATTACAAGAAGCATGTTTGATAATAATATTACAATCAATAATCGAGCACTCAAAATCACATTCACACTCCGAAGCTAGATTACAGGAAAAGGAAGTCACGGTGTGACGCAAATCAAACAGGCAGAGAAATGGTCCTCTGGTTTGCTAAGTTGGTCTGTGGTTTGAGGTCCCATGAAGCAGAATGTTGTGTTTCATCAGCTTTAATAAAAGGCAGACCAATCTCATTGATCATTAGCTCTCCACAGAACGGGCATTCGCTTGCAATAGCATCATCTAGCTCTGATCGAAGCTGCCTCACGGTAAGGAAATTATGTCAGTCCATTGATGCTAAGAGAAAATAGAAAAAGGAAACGAAAAAATGTCCCTTACCTTGTCTGCAGTAGTTGTGCTAGTTATGGGCTCATCAGATCGATTACCATTTATGTCTCTCCTAGTTTCGCTACCAAGTAATGTAAGCTGCTTCTGCAGATCGAGTATATGCTCGGCCTAGACACATTTTTTTTTCAAAAATGAGATCACAATTTTAAGAGGGAACTCATAAAAAGAGCTTATGGTTCGAGACTTACTTGCGCTTCGTGTGCACAGCTTGTGACGTGTGTGATCAGGCACTGTGCATGGAAAGAGTGCCCACAAGGAAAGACATAGAAAGGAGCCAGTGGTCCAGCTGAAGAATATGTCTGTGCCATTCTGAAATCTCCGCTCATCATCAAGATTTTACGTTTACAGACCTGGCAATACATTGAAAAGGATAAGTTGTCTTGATGGTTTTGGTGCTTCCAAAAATTTGATATATAGATACAGGCTATTCAATCATAGGATGATCATACCCCACATTCCTCGTCGCGGTCGATTACAGCGTATCTTTGAGTTAAGGCACTAATATCATTTCTAATGTTATCTGCACCACGTGTGGCATCATTCATCTCGTCTTTCAACTGTTCTATTTGCTTGTTGTAATCCTCGAGAGATGAGCAAATCGCTTCCTGCACAAAGGTATTGATAGAATCAGAACCAACTTGTTTGGCCCAAGACAGATCGTTTGTGTGTCTGGAAAAGAGGAGAGGTTGGCTAACCTTGAAGTCATCAATTAAGGCAAAGTCAGGGAAGAATGGCAAAATATCTTCAATCTTTAGAAGGCCATCAGTTTCCTTGAGAAAGGCAATAGCTCTTCTTATGTTTTCTCTTTTAGCTCCCTTTTCCTGCTTGACGACATGCTTTGCAACCATCAGCCATAGCTTCTTTCTCAAGTCTTCATCATCTTCAACTTTATCAGCCTCAGCCATAGCAAGTTCTGGGTCAATCTGTGATACAGAAACCGGTTTCAACCACAACCAGAAGAAAAATTCGGATTAAGTATATCATAATCTAAAGATCACACACAGAAGATGGAATTATTACCTGAAGAGCAAGGGCTACTGCCTCTTCATGCATAGACATCATGCTGTATATATGGACACAGGCACGACTCCTCTTTTCCTTGAGACACAGGCGCAACGCATATTTGGGGTCGTAGAAAAATTCAGGACCGTTCTCTCGCCCTTTACCAAATTTGTTTTGGAGGAAACGGAGGAGAGCACTGTCATCTTCCTAATTGGATATATAAGAATAAAATTATATATTAATTTAGTAACGTCTTGTCATAATCATACAAGTGGAAAAGAAGAAAAAAAGAGACAGTAACCCAAGGTGTTGCTTTTCGGACTAAATCAAAGAAAATTTATCGAAGGGATCCAACCAAACCTGCTTGGCATATAATGAGAGAAGTAAATTGTGAATTCCTGGATCCTCGTTATGCAAACGTTGGACACAAAACTCAAGGTATTTTATGACTTCATGTGTCTCGTTCCTGCATTTTGATTTGAGGAGTTACTGGTGAGATTACAAACACTACGTGAATGGACATATAGTTGAGAAGTGGGTCATTACTTTGCATGAGGTTCGCTTGAGTAACGCATCATTGCCGTAATTAGCCTCCTTGGATTAAGATTTTTGTTGGCCATCCATGCTTCCACGGTTTCATACGCATCAAGCATAATAAGGTCTGGTGCAAATTTATACTGAAATGTGTAAAGTATATTTTAGTTTCAGGAGACTACATCTGAAAAGAAAGATACTCGTGTTACTCTTTACAGACCTGAAGCTCAACTGAAACTGAAGATTTTTGGAGCACCCCCAATGCTTTCTTTGCTTCACCTTGCTAATGGATAAACACAAAACTTAGTAAATTGAACAAGCCTGCGTAAGATCTTGTTTATATGTGGATCAATTAGGAATATTAAACTTATTACGCCCTTCACCTGAATATAATGGTGAACTACGATTTCATACTGCTCCTTCAAGTTTGCAAAATATACCAATTCTTCAACCCGGCCATAACTACAAGAAAAGAAAGAGAAAAAAAAAAGAGATGAAAAAAGGAGGGAGACTGTGTGTCATACGGTTGGAGATGTGCTTCAGATAGTCTTGAAGAGAACAGTTTCTTCAAGAATATTATAGACACTATCATCATAATGGTGCAAGTGTTCACTAGCTTAATGATAGATTTACATTGCTTGGGTTACTTGTGCAAATTACCTCTCCAGAAGTTTCATTGTGGTTGCCTCATCCAATACATCCTTGCAGTCGCTCATGAAAGCACGGAATTCTTGAATGACTGAGTGATACTCTGAGTTACGATTTTCTATAGCAGTGTCATCTTCCAAAAGCAGCCGATTTATCTAAATTCACATTCAAGAACAACCAAACAGGGAAGTAAGATACAAAAACTCAGAAAGAAAACGGAAAGCAGAATCAACACGACGAACTATGACACCAATCAAAGAAAGTATATAACATGTACCGAAAATAAGAAATCGCCAAATATCTCTTTACTGAAAAGAGAGAACAGAGAATAAGTGGGGAATAGGAGCAAAAGCTAAACCTTGTCGAGATACAGCTCAGTTGCCCATGTTGATATCATTGTAATTTGGCATTTATCATCCTTCGAAAGATTATCAAGCTTATGCAACAGGAACGTTCTCAAAGCTTCCTGCAATCACATAAGGAATAAAAGGCAGTGAATATTCAAGCCCACATGTGAAACACATATTTCTCCCCTGAACAGCACGCACGGATCTAGAGATTTGATGTTTTGTGATGAGTTTTCGCAATGGTATATAGTTAAAACTAGCAAAGATGCAAATGCGAATGCTTACCGGTTCGTTTATACTAATAAACTTCAACGTGACCTCCTCGAAAGATATTACATAATTGATCTGCAAATAAAAAGTTTAACCATGTCAAAATGAGTTATATCATGTTTTAACAAGGTAAAACAAAGGTGCTAGAAATTACTTTGGCATAGAATGATGCTGCTCGTAGATATTCCTTGTCGGTGAATGCAGTTTCTGCCTACAAGAGAAGGTGCCCAATTCAGACAATAATCAAGAGATATCCTTTCTGCCAACTGTTTATAGGCAGGCGACAGTAATATACGATACAGCTTAATTAACTTGGTAAAGCACATCAAAGATCACCTGAACTAAATAAACTTGGTCTCTCTGGAGAGGGTCACGACAGTTTGCTAAAGCTGCAGCATAAACTTTCAAGTCTAGGTAAACCTTCCACATATCTCTGCCTTCGTCAATCACAGAAACCTGGAGAATGTATCCAAAAGAAACCACAAAACATCAGAGAAATTTACTGAAGTAGTTAAATATGAACATTGTATACGAGTAAATGACAAACACCAAAATAGACCTGGAAGATTGAATTCTGATCATACGCGTAGAAAAGGCCAGCAGAGGCATCGCTGCAAAGCCCAATTATGCCCCTCGAAGCTGAATCTGCTGTTATATCAAACTGGAGCTCCTCAACGATTTGTTCACCTATCCGATTCACAACCTACCCCCATATTTAAGGAATGCAAAAACCAGAAAGTAAGCACACTTATGAAATGAAACATATGTAGCCAGATCAAACTGTATACATGCAACGAGGGATGCATCAACCCTAAGCGTCCAAAACATACCTTAACCTTATTCCCAATAAGAAGCAAGAAATGATACTCTGATAGTGACATTGAACTAGGCTTGACTGTTTCAGCGCCATCACTCAGTTTTGAGTAGTCCAAGAGCGCTTTGCTCTCCACAAAGTTCTCATCACCATTTGAATAACTACCAAAAAAGTTTCAATCATTTTACAGAATGATATAACTGATAAATATGAAAGAGGGCAACAAACAAAGATCCAGACATTATATTCAGAGGGACATTGGTACTCTGATTCTACCTGTGCTGAGCTCCAAAATTTAGGCCACCATGATAAATTCCGGTTCCTGAAAGCCATGCAAAATGCACTGCTCTTCGTTGCTTTATAAAGAAATGAAGTTCACTGCAAGACGAAGTAAATTACATGTTCAGCCAGCAGGGTTACACACTTGTGATTTCTTTCCTACGCAAAATAAGCCTAAGGTAATTCAAGCACTTGCCTATTTGGGATTTCACCAGGAAGCTCCATAAAATGAACTGCACGTTCTTTATAACTAGCAAAAACAGACTGGACGTAAACGCTTATTAATTAGAAACTGCACGTAAAAGCTAATTTACAATTTCATAAGATGGTGGACAAAAACGTCATCATATAGGGAACAGAGTTTAGCTTACTTCTAATGTTCCAATCCCGGTGAACGAATAGAGTCGAGTGGGAGTAACAGCCATCACATAGTACCTCATTCCACTGCTTATGCTGGCTGCTTCCATCTACACATTTGTTTCAGTAGAAGACAATGATTAAGGAAACATGGTTTGATAAGAGAGACTAATTCTCATCGGGGATATAACTTTTCGACCTATCAAAGATCTATTCAGGCCTAATGGCTTGTCAAACCCATTGAATCGAAACAAAAGGACCACCACCAATTTAACCAATACAGTATCAACAAAATAACAGATTGGCCATTATAACTTGTAATAAAACGTTGGTACCTGCAACGCCATGAAGGCCTCAGGAAGTTCTTCAAGTTCAAACAAAAACTTGATGTACTTCTCTCTCTTGTCCTTCTCTTCCACAGCCATCTCAAATAGCTGCCCATCGTGAGTGCCGAGAATGATCTCCTTAGTAGAAACTGAATTCATGGAAAGACAAAATAAAATCAATAACCATGTGAAAAGAGAAAACGAAAATATAACACCAAAGCATGACCTTCTGTTATCTGTTGCCTATTCCAAGCCACGGCGTTAACCAGTAAACCTTTCAAGCGGCTCAGAACACGCGGCTTTGGCCACTTTGCATGAGTGTAAAAAGTCTCAGCTCCTCCAACACCAGTTACTGTAGCAATGCAATGGCTACCACCAGGATCAACAAAAACCTTGTGAATCGATTGCTCCCCAGTTCGACCAATAGAGAGATCAATATCTATATCCAAAGAAGAAGACAAAATCTCACAAATTGTACTATTTTACCATTGAAATAACGATTCTAAGAATAAAAAAATAACAATACCATAAGAATTCCCGACTCCGAAATCATGCCGGATGATCCATCCTTTACTTGTTCCCAGGACGATTACATCGTTTCCAGCAGCCATACATGTGATCATGCCACGATTCTTTGTGGCATATCTCTCGAGAAGATCAACTGAGAATACTTGCCTTCCTTGATCCATCTCTTCCACTCTTTAGTTAAAACTGCACACGAAAGACATAATTATCGAGATTTTGAGCTATTTGACCATCTAATCAACCTCCAAGAGAAACGCAGAAACAAAATTCACAGCTTAGAGAGATCAATTCTGGTTAAGAAATCGCACAATCAACAACACTGGGATATAATCGACTGAAATGTTGAAAATGGGAATTCTCAGAAACCTCCAATAAACAACAACAACAACAACAACAAAAAAAGCTCGGGAGTTTGCATTATAATAGGTATATATAAATTTTACAAGAAGGTTACTGCATTGCTGACTACAATCGGAATCGTTACCTCCGTCGGGGATCTGATCGCCGAGCAAGAGAAGTAGTCGGTCCCGGTTTCTGAAATCTGGTGGAGAAAACGGCACCGTCTCTCTCTCTCTATCTCTCTTCACATGAAAACGAATCAAGGACGACTCAGTAAAACAAAGGGACCAAACGGAGTCGTTTTCGATTAAAAAGGTAAATTGTTAAAACGCATTATTTCATAGAGTAGTAAGTAGTAAACCAGAAGGTGAAACCAGCTAAAACGGTTAAATGGTTTAACTTGAACGAAGATTACGTATCAAACGGTTAAATAGTTTTTGCATGGTGTTCTCAGGAGTTTCTCAATTTATCAACTTGTTAATGAAGAATTTTGTTTTCTCGGTTATGTTTTTGACGGTAAAATAGGTTTTAAAACTTTAAAATCTCCGTTAAAAATCGGTTTACTCCATTGGAGATGGATCAA
>CACVBM020001891.1:0-18249 GCA_902728155.2 Microthlaspi erraticum | reverse complement strand
TAGTTCCACAATGTGGAGTCACAGAGGTACATTTCGGACTCCTTACCTCTTCCGGTTCCCAAATTAGGTCCATTTGATGTTCCTCCCTTGGATTGAGACCGTTTCACTCATGTTTGTCCTCATAGTCATGTGTAGAACCTATTAATCCATGTTTGGGTAAGTATGGGTCCATCTAGTTCATCTTATACACTACAAGTGAGTTTCCACAATGTGGAGTCACAGAGGTACATTTCGGACTCCTTACCTCTTCCGGTTCCCAAATTAGGTCCATTTGATGTTCCTCCCTTGGATTGAGACCGTTTCACTCATGTTTGTCCTCATAGTCATGTGTAGAACCTATTAATCCATGTTTGGATAAGTATGGGTCCATCTAGTTCATCTTATACACTACAAGTGAGTTTCACAATGTGGAGTCACAGAGGTACATTTCGGACTCCTTACCTCTTCCGGTTCCCAAATTAGGTCCATTTGATGTTCCTCCCTTGGATTGAGACCGTTTCACTCATGTTTGTCCTCATAGTCATGTGTAGAACCTATTAATCCATGTTTGGGTAAGTATGGGTCCATCTAGTTCATCTTATACACTACAAGTGAGTTTCCACAATGTGGAGTCACAGAGGTACATTTCGGACTCCTTACCTCTTCCGGTTCCCAAATTAGGTCCATTTGATGTTCCTCCCTTGGATTGAGACCGTTTCACTCATGTTTGTCCTCATAGTCATGTGTAGAACCTATTAATCCATGTTTGGATAAGTATGGGTCCATCTAGTTCATCTTATACACTACAAGTGAGTTTCCACAATGTGGAGTCACAGAGGTACATTTCGGACTCCTTACCTCTTCCGGTTCCCAAATTAGGTCCATTTGATGTTCCTCCCTTGGATTGAGACCGTTTCACTCATGTTTGTCCTCATAGTCATGTGTAGAACCTATTAATCCATGTTTGGATAAGTATGGGTCCATCTAGTTCATCTTATACACTACAAGTGAGTTTCCACAATGTGGAGTCACAGAGGTACATTTCGGACTCCTTACCTCTTCCGGTTCCCAAATTAGGTCCATTTGATGTTCCTCCCTTGGATTGAGACCGTTTCACTCATGTTTGTCCTCATAGTCATGTGTAGAACCTATTAATCCATGTTTGGGTAAGTATGGGTCCATCTAGTTCATCTTATACACTACAAGTGAGTTTCCACAATGTGGAGTCACAGAGGTACATTTCGGACTCCTTACCTCTTCCGGTTCCCAAATTAGGTCCATTTGATGTTCCTCCCTTGGATTGAGACCGTTTCACTCATGTTTGTCCTCATAGTCATGTGTAGAACCTATTAATCCATGTTTGGGTAAGTATGGGTCCATCTAGTTCATCTTATACACTACAAGTGAGTTTCCACAATGTGGAGTCACAGAGGTACATTTCGGACTCCTTACCTCTTCCGGTTCCCAAATTAGGTCCATTTGATGTTCCTCCCTTGGATTGAGACCGTTTCACTCATGTTTGTCCTCATAGTCATGTGTAGAACCTATTAATCCATGTTTGGATAAGTATGGGTCCATCTAGTTCATCTTATACACTACAAGTGAGTTTCCTCAATCTGGAGTCACAGAGGTACATTTCGGACTCCTTACCTCTTCCGGTTCCCAAATTAGGTCCATTTGATGTTCCTCCCTTGGATTGAGACCGTTTCACTCATGTTTGTCCTCATAGTCATGTGTAGAACCTATTAATCCATGTTTGGATAAGTATGGGTCCATCTAGTTCATCTTATACACTACAAGTGAGTTTCCACAATGTGGAGTCACAGAGGTACATTTCGGACTCCTTACCTCTTCCGGTTCCCAAATTAGGTCCATTTGATGTTCCTCCCTTGGATTGAGACCGTTTCACTCATGTTTGTCCTCATAGTCATGTGTAGAACCTATTAATCCATGTTTGGGTAAGTATGGGTCCATCTAGTTCATCTTATACACTACAAGTGAGTTTCCACAATGTGGAGTCACAGAGGTACATTTCGGACTCCTTACCTCTTCCGGTTCCCAAATTAGGTCCATTTGATGTTCCTCCCTTGGATTGAGACCGTTTCACTCATGTTTGTCCTCATAGTCATGTGTAGAACCTATTAATCCATGTTTGGATAAGTATGGGTCCATCTAGTTCATCTTATACACTACAAGTGAGTTTCCACAATGTGGAGTCACAGAGGTACATTTCGGACTCCTTACCTCTTCCGGTTCCCAAATTAGGTCCATTTGATGTTCCTCCCTTGGATTGAGACCGTTTCACTCATGTTTGTCCTCATAGTCATGTGTAGAACCTATTAATCCATGTTTGGATAAGTATGGGTCCATCTAGTTCATCTTATACACTACAAGTGAGTTTCCACAATGTGGAGTCACAGAGGTACATTTCGGACTCCTTACCTCTTCCGGTTCCCAAATTAGGTCCATTTGATGTTCCTCCCTTGGATTGAGACCGTTTCACTCATGTTTGTCCTCATAGTCATGTGTAGAACCTATTAATCCATGTTTGGATAAGTATGGGTCCATCTAGTTCATCTTATACACTACAAGTGAGTTTCCACAATGTGGAGTCACAGAGGTACATTTCGGACTCCTTACCTCTTCCGGTTCCCAAATTAGGTCCATTTGATGTTCCTCCCTTGGATTGAGACCGTTTCACTCATGTTTGTCCTCATAGTCATGTGTAGAACCTATTAATCCATGTTTGGGTAAGTATGGGTCCATCTAGTTCATCTTATACACTACAAGTGAGTTTCCACAATGTGGAGTCACAGAGGTACATTTCGGACTCCTTACCTCTTCCGGTTCCCAAATTAGGTCCATTTGATGTTCCTCCCTTGGATTGAGACCGTTTCACTCATGTTTGTCCTCATAGTCATGTGTAGAACCTATTAATCCATGTTTGGATAAGTATGGGTCCATCTAGTTCATCTTATACACTACAAGTGAGTTTCCACAATGTGGAGTCACAGAGGTACATTTCGGACTCCTTACCTCTTCCGGTTCCCAAATTAGGTCCATTTGATGTTCCTCCCTTGGATTGAGACCGTTTCACTCATGTTTGTCCTCATAGTCATGTGTAGAACCTATTAATCCATGTTTGGATAAGTATGGGTCCATCTAGTTCATCTTATACACTACAAGTGAGTTTCCACAATGTGGAGTCACAGAGGTACATTTCGGACTCCTTACCTCTTCCGGTTCCCAAATTAGGTCCATTTGATGTTCCTCCCTTGGATTGAGACCGTTTCACTCATGTTTGTCCTCATAGTCATGTGTAGAACCTATTAATCCATGTTTGGATAAGTATGGGTCCATCTAGTTCATCTTATACACTACAAGTGAGTTTCCTCAATGTGGAGTCACAGAGGTACATTTCGGACTCCTTACCTCTTCCGGTTCCCAAATTAGGTCCATTTGATGTTCCTCCCTTGGATTGAGACCGTTTCACTCATGTTTGTCCTCATAGTCATGTGTAGAACCTATTAATCCATGTTTGGATAAGTATGGGTCCATCTAGTTCATCTTATACACTACAAGTGAGTTTCCACAATGTGGAGTCACAGAGGTACATTTCGGACTCCTTACCTCTTCCGGTTCCCAAATTAGGTCCATTTGATGTTCCTCCCTTGGATTGAGACCGTTTCACTCATGTTTGTCCTCATAGTCATGTGTAGAACCTATTAATCCATGTTTGGGTAAGTATGGGTCCATCTAGTTCATCTTATACACTACAAGTGAGTTTCCACAATGTGGAGTCACAGAGGTACATTTCGGACTCCTTACCTCTTCCGGTTCCCAAATTTGGTCCATTTGATGTTCCTCCCTTGGATTGAGACCGTTTCACTCATGTTTGTCCTCATAGTCATGTATAGAACCTATTAATCCATGTTTGGGTAAGTATGGGTCCATCTAGTTCATCTTATACACTACAAGTGAGTTTCCTCAATGTGGAGTCACAGAGGTACATTTCGGACTCCTTACCTCTTCCGGTTCCCAAATTTGGTCCATTTGATGTTCCTCCCTTGGATTGAGACCGTTTCACTCATGTTTGTCCTCATAGTCATGTAGAACCTATTAATCCATGTTTGGGTAAGTATGGGTCCATCTTGTTCATCTTATACACTACAAGTGAGTTTCCTCAATCTGGAGTCACAGAGGTACATTTCGGACTCCTTACCTCTTCCGGTTCCCAAATTTGGTCCATTTGATGTTCCTCCCTTGGATTGAGACCGTTTCACTCATGTTTGTCCTCATAGTAATGTGGAGAACCTATTAATCCATGTTTGGGTAAGTATGGGTCCATCTAGTTCATCTTATACACTACAAGTGAGTTTCCTCAATCTGGAGTCACAGAGGTACATTTCGGACTCCTTACCTCTTCCGGTTCCCAAATTTGGTCCATTTGATGTTCCTCCCTTGGATTGAGACCGTTTCACTCATGTTTGTCCTCATAGTAATGTGGAGAACCTATTAATCCATGTTTGGGTAAGTATGGGTCCATCTAGTTCATCTTATACACTACAAGTGAGTTTCCTCAATCTGGAGTCACAGAGGTACATTTCGGACTCCTTACCTCTTCCGGTTCCCAAATTTGGTCCATTTGATGTTCCTCCCTTGGATTGAGACCGTTTCACTCATGTTTGTCCTCATAGTAATGTAGAACCTATTAATCCATGTTTGGGTAAGTATGGGTCCATCTGTTCATCTTATACACTACAAGTGAGTTTCCTCAATGTGGAGTCACAGAGGTACATTTCGGACTCCTTACCTCTTCCGGTTCCCAAATTTGGTCCATTTGATGTTCCTCCCTTGGATTGAGACCGTTTCACTCATGTTTGTCCTCATAGTAATGTGGAGAACCTATTAATCCATGTTTGGGTAAGTATGGGTCCATCTAGTTCATCTTATACACTACAAGTGAGTTTCCTCAATCTGGAGTCACAGAGGTACATTTCGGACTCCTTACCTCTTCCGGTTCCCAAATTTGGTCCATTTGATGTTCCTCCCTTGGATTGAGACCGTTTCACTCATGTTTGTCCTCATAGTCATGTATAGAACCTATTAATCCATGTTTGGGTAAGTATGGGTCCATCTAGTTCATCTTATACACTACAAGTGAGTTTCCTCAATGTGGAGTCACAGAGGTACATTTCGGACTCCTTACCTCTTCCGGTTCCCAAATTTGGTCCATTTGATGTTCCTCCCTTGGATTGAGACCGTTTCACTCATGTTTGTCCTCATAGTCATGTATAGAACCTATTAATCCATGTTTGGGTAAGTATGGGTCCATCTAGTTCATCTTATACACTACAAGTGAGTTTCCTCAATGTGGAGTCACAGAGGTACATTTCGGACTCCTTACCTCTTCCGGATCCCAAATTTGGTCCATTTGATGTTCCTCCCTTGGATTGAGACCGTTTCACTCATGTTTGTCCTCATAGTCATGTGGAGAACCTATTAATCCATGTTTGGGTAAGTATGGGTCCATCTAGTTCATCTTATACACTACAAGTGAGTTTCCTCAATGTGGAGTCACAGAGGTACATTTCGGACTCCTTACCTCTTCCGGTTCCCAAATTAGGTCCATTTGATGTTCCTCCCTTGGATTGAGACCGTTTCACTCATGTTTGTCCTCATAGTCATGTGTAGAACCTATTAATCCATGTTTGGGTAAGTATGGGTCCATCTAGTTCATCTTATACACTACAAGTGAGTTTCCACAATGTGGAGTCACAGAGGTACATTTCGGACTCCTTACCTCTTCCGGTTCCCAAATTAGGTCCATTTGATGTTCCTCCCTTGGATTGAGACCGTTTCACTCATGTTTGTCCTCATAGTCATGTGTAGAACCTATTAATCCATGTTTGGGTAAGTATGGGTCCATCTAGTTCATCTTATACACTACAAGTGAGTTTCCACAATGTGGAGTCACAGAGGTACATTTCGGACTCCTTACCTCTTCCGGTTCCCAAATTAGGTCCATTTGATGTTCCTCCCTTGGATTGAGACCGTTTCACTCATGTTTGTCCTCATAGTCATGTGTAGAACCTATTAATCCATGTTTGGTAAGTATGGGTCCATCTAGTTCATCTTATACACTACAAGTGAGTTTCCACAATGTGGAGTCACAGAGGTACATTTCGGACTCCTTACCTCTTCCGGTTCCCAAATTAGGTCCATTTGATGTTCCTCCCTTGGATTGAGACCGTTTCACTCATGTTTGTCCTCATAGTCATGTGTAGAACCTATTAATCCATGTTTGGGTAAGTATGGGTCCATCTAGTTCATCTTATACACTACAAGTGAGTTTCCACAATGTGGAGTCACAGAGGTACATTTCGGACTCCTTACCTCTTCCGGTTCCCAAATTAGGTCCATTTGATGTTCCTCCCTTGGATTGAGACCGTTTCACTCATGTTTGTCCTCATAGTCATGTGTAGAACCTATTAATCCATGTTTGGGTAAGTATGGGTCCATCTAGTTCATCTTATACACTACAAGTGAGTTTCCACAATGTGGAGTCACAGAGGTACATTTCGGACTCCTTACCTCTTCCGGTTCCCAAATTAGGTCCATTTGATGTTCCTCCCTTGGATTGAGACCGTTTCACTCATGTTTGTCCTCATAGTCATGTGTAGAACCTATTAATCCATGTTTGGGTAAGTATGGGTCCATCTAGTTCATCTTATACACTACAAGTGAGTTTCCACAATGTGGAGTCACAGAGGTACATTTCGGACTCCTTACCTCTTCCGGTTCCCAAATTAGGTCCATTTGATGTTCCTCCCTTGGATTGAGACCGTTTCACTCATGTTTGTCCTCATAGTCATGTGTAGAACCTATTAATCCATGTTTGGTAAGTATGGGTCCATCTAGTTCATCTTATACACTACAAGTGAGTTTCCACAATGTGGAGTCACAGAGGTACATTTCGGACTCCTTACCTCTTCCGGTTCCCAAATTAGGTCCATTTGATGTTCCTCCCTTGGATTGAGACCGTTTCACTCATGTTTGTCCTCATAGTCATGTGTAGAACCTATTAATCCATGTTTGGGTAAGTATGGGTCCATCTAGTTCATCTTATACACTACAAGTGAGTTTCCACAATGTGGAGTCACAGAGGTACATTTCGGACTCCTTACCTCTTCCGGTTCCCAAATTAGGTCCATTTGATGTTCCTCCCTTGGATTGAGACCGTTTCACTCATGTTTGTCCTCATAGTCATGTGTAGAACCTATTAATCCATGTTTGGGTAAGTATGGGTCCATCTAGTTCATCTTATACACTACAAGTGAGTTTCCACAATGTGGAGTCACAGAGGTACATTTCGGACTCCTTACCTCTTCCGGTTCCCAAATTAGGTCCATTTGATGTTCCTCCCTTGGATTGAGACCGTTTCACTCATGTTTGTCCTCATAGTCATGTGTAGAACCTATTAATCCATGTTTGGGTAAGTATGGGTCCATCTAGTTCATCTTATACACTACAAGTGAGTTTCCACAATGTGGAGTCACAGAGGTACATTTCGGACTCCTTACCTCTTCCGGTTCCCAAATTAGGTCCATTTGATGTTCCTCCCTTGGATTGAGACCGTTTCACTCATGTTTGTCCTCATAGTCATGTGTAGAACCTATTAATCCATGTTTGGGTAAGTATGGGTCCATCTAGTTCATCTTATACACTACAAGTGAGTTTCCACAATGTGGAGTCACAGAGGTACATTTCGGACTCCTTACCTCTTCCGGTTCCCAAATTAGGTCCATTTGATGTTCCTCCCTTGGATTGAGACCGTTTCACTCATGTTTGTCCTCATAGTCATGTGTAGAACCTATTAATCCATGTTTGGGTAAGTATGGGTCCATCTAGTTCATCTTATACACTACAAGTGAGTTTCCACAATGTGGAGTCACAGAGGTACATTTCGGACTCCTTACCTCTTCCGGTTCCCAAATTAGGTCCATTTGATGTTCCTCCCTTGGATTGAGACCGTTTCACTCATGTTTGTCCTCATAGTCATGTGTAGAACCTATTAATCCATGTTTGGGTAAGTATGGGTCCATCTAGTTCATCTTATACACTACAAGTGAGTTTCCACAATGTGGAGTCACAGAGGTACATTTCGGACTCCTTACCTCTTCCGGTTCCCAAATTAGGTCCATTTGATGTTCCTCCCTTGGATTGAGACCGTTTCACTCATGTTTGTCCTCATAGTCATGTGTAGAACCTATTAATCCATGTTTGGGTAAGTATGGGTCCATCTAGTTCATCTTATACACTACAAGTGAGTTTCCACAATGTGGAGTCACAGAGGTACATTTCGGACTCCTTACCTCTTCCGGTTCCCAAATTAGGTCCATTTGATGTTCCTCCCTTGGATTGAGACCGTTTCACTCATGTTTGTCCTCATAGTCATGTGTAGAACCTATTAATCCATGTTTGGGTAAGTATGGGTCCATCTAGTTCATCTTATACACTACAAGTGAGTTTCCACAATGTGGAGTCACAGAGGTACATTTCGGACTCCTTACCTCTTCCGGTTCCCAAATTAGGTCCATTTGATGTTCCTCCCTTGGATTGAGACCGTTTCACTCATGTTTGTCCTCATAGTCATGTGTAGAACCTATTAATCCATGTTTGGGTAAGTATGGGTCCATCTAGTTCATCTTATACACTACAAGTGAGTTTCCACAATGTGGAGTCACAGAGGTACATTTCGGACTCCTTACCTCTTCCGGTTCCCAAATTAGGTCCATTTGATGTTCCTCCCTTGGATTGAGACCGTTTCACTCATGTTTGTCCTCATAGTCATGTGTAGAACCTATTAATCCATGTTTGGGTAAGTATGGGTCCATCTAGTTCATCTTATACACTACAAGTGAGTTTCCACAATGTGGAGTCACAGAGGTACATTTCGGACTCCTTACCTCTTCCGGTTCCCAAATTAGGTCCATTTGATGTTCCTCCCTTGGATTGAGACCGTTTCACTCATGTTTGTCCTCATAGTCATGTGTAGAACCTATTAATCCATGTTTGGGTAAGTATGGGTCCATCTAGTTCATCTTATACACTACAAGTGAGTTTCCACAATGTGGAGTCACAGAGGTACATTTCGGACTCCTTACCTCTTCCGGTTCCCAAATTAGGTCCATTTGATGTTCCTCCCTTGGATTGAGACCGTTTCACTCATGTTTGTCCTCATAGTCATGTGTAGAACCTATTAATCCATGTTTGGGTAAGTATGGGTCCATCTAGTTCATCTTATACACTACAAGTGAGTTTCCACAATGTGGAGTCACAGAGGTACATTTCGGACTCCTTACCTCTTCCGGTTCCCAAATTAGGTCCATTTGATGTTCCTCCCTTGGATTGAGACCGTTTCACTCATGTTTGTCCTCATAGTCATGTGTAGAACCTATTAATCCATGTTTGGGTAAGTATGGGTCCATCTAGTTCATCTTATACACTACAAGTGAGTTTCCACAATGTGGAGTCACAGAGGTACATTTCGGACTCCTTACCTCTTCCGGTTCCCAAATTAGGTCCATTTGATGTTCCTCCCTTGGATTGAGACCGTTTCACTCATGTTTGTCCTCATAGTCATGTGTAGAACCTATTAATCCATGTTTGGGTAAGTATGGGTCCATCTAGTTCATCTTATACACTACAAGTGAGTTTCCACAATGTGGAGTCACAGAGGTACATTTCGGACTCCTTACCTCTTCCGGTTCCCAAATTAGGTCCATTTGATGTTCCTCCCTTGGATTGAGACCGTTTCACTCATGTTTGTCCTCATAGTCATGTGTAGAACCTATTAATCCATGTTTGGGTAAGTATGGGTCCATCTAGTTCATCTTATACACTACAAGTGAGTTTCCACAATGTGGAGTCACAGAGGTACATTTCGGACTCCTTACCTCTTCCGGTTCCCAAATTAGGTCCATTTGATGTTCCTCCCTTGGATTGAGACCGTTTCACTCATGTTTGTCCTCATAGTCATGTGTAGAACCTATTAATCCATGTTTGGGTAAGTATGGGTCCATCTAGTTCATCTTATACACTACAAGTGAGTTTCCACAATGTGGAGTCACAGAGGTACATTTCGGACTCCTTACCTCTTCCGGTTCCCAAATTAGGTCCATTTGATGTTCCTCCCTTGGATTGAGACCGTTTCACTCATGTTTGTCCTCATAGTCATGTGTAGAACCTATTAATCCATGTTTGGGTAAGTATGGGTCCATCTAGTTCATCTTATACACTACAAGTGAGTTTCCACAATGTGGAGTCACAGAGGTACATTTCGGACTCCTTACCTCTTCCGGTTCCCAAATTAGGTCCATTTGATGTTCCTCCCTTGGATTGAGACCGTTTCACTCATGTTTGTCCTCATAGTCATGTGTAGAACCTATTAATCCATGTTTGGGTAAGTATGGGTCCATCTAGTTCATCTTATACACTACAAGTGAGTTTCCACAATGTGGAGTCACAGAGGTACATTTCGGACTCCTTACCTCTTCCGGTTCCCAAATTAGGTCCATTTGATGTTCCTCCCTTGGATTGAGACCGTTTCACTCATGTTTGTCCTCATAGTCATGTGTAGAACCTATTAATCCATGTTTGGGTAAGTATGGGTCCATCTAGTTCATCTTATACACTACAAGTGAGTTTCCACAATGTGGAGTCACAGAGGTACATTTCGGACTCCTTACCTCTTCCGGTTCCCAAATTAGGTCCATTTGATGTTCCTCCCTTGGATTGAGACCGTTTCACTCATGTTTGTCCTCATAGTCATGTGTAGAACCTATTAATCCATGTTTGGGTAAGTATGGGTCCATCTAGTTCATCTTATACACTACAAGTGAGTTTCCACAATGTGGAGTCACAGAGGTACATTTCGGACTCCTTACCTCTTCCGGTTCCCAAATTAGGTCCATTTGATGTTCCTCCCTTGGATTGAGACCGTTTCACTCATGTTTGTCCTCATAGTCATGTGTAGAACCTATTAATCCATGTTTGGGTAAGTATGGGTCCATCTAGTTCATCTTATACACTACAAGTGAGTTTCCACAATGTGGAGTCACAGAGGTACATTTCGGACTCCTTACCTCTTCCGGTTCCCAAATTAGGTCCATTTGATGTTCCTCCCTTGGATTGAGACCGTTTCACTCATGTTTGTCCTCATAGTCATGTGTAGAACCTATTAATCCATGTTTGGGTAAGTATGGGTCCATCTAGTTCATCTTATACACTACAAGTGAGTTTCCACAATGTGGAGTCACAGAGGTACATTTCGGACTCCTTACCTCTTCCGGTTCCCAAATTAGGTCCATTTGATGTTCCTCCCTTGGATTGAGACCGTTTCACTCATGTTTGTCCTCATAGTCATGTGTAGAACCTATTAATCCATGTTTGGGTAAGTATGGGTCCATCTAGTTCATCTTATACACTACAAGTGAGTTTCCACAATGTGGAGTCACAGAGGTACATTTCGGACTCCTTACCTCTTCCGGTTCCCAAATTAGGTCCATTTGATGTTCCTCCCTTGGATTGAGACCGTTTCACTCATGTTTGTCCTCATAGTCATGTGTAGAACCTATTAATCCATGTTTGGGTAAGTATGGGTCCATCTAGTTCATCTTATACACTACAAGTGAGTTTCCACAATGTGGAGTCACAGAGGTACATTTCGGACTCCTTACCTCTTCCGGTTCCCAAATTAGGTCCATTTGATGTTCCTCCCTTGGATTGAGACCGTTTCACTCATGTTTGTCCTCATAGTCATGTGTAGAACCTATTAATCCATGTTTGGGTAAGTATGGGTCCATCTAGTTCATCTTATACACTACAAGTGAGTTTCCACAATGTGGAGTCACAGAGGTACATTTCGGACTCCTTACCTCTTCCGGTTCCCAAATTAGGTCCATTTGATGTTCCTCCCTTGGATTGAGACCGTTTCACTCATGTTTGTCCTCATAGTCATGTGTAGAACCTATTAATCCATGTTTGGGTAAGTATGGGTCCATCTAGTTCATCTTATACACTACAAGTGAGTTTCCACAATGTGGAGTCACAGAGGTACATTTCGGACTCCTTACCTCTTCCGGTTCCCAAATTAGGTCCATTTGATGTTCCTCCCTTGGATTGAGACCGTTTCACTCATGTTTGTCCTCATAGTCATGTGTAGAACCTATTAATCCATGTTTGGGTAAGTATGGGTCCATCTAGTTCATCTTATACACTACAAGTGAGTTTCCACAATGTGGAGTCACAGAGGTACATTTCGGACTCCTTACCTCTTCCGGTTCCCAAATTAGGTCCATTTGATGTTCCTCCCTTGGATTGAGACCGTTTCACTCATGTTTGTCCTCATAGTCATGTGTAGAACCTATTAATCCATGTTTGGGTAAGTATGGGTCCATCTAGTTCATCTTATACACTACAAGTGAGTTTCCACAATGTGGAGTCACAGAGGTACATTTCGGACTCCTTACCTCTTCCGGTTCCCAAATTAGGTCCATTTGATGTTCCTCCCTTGGATTGAGACCGTTTCACTCATGTTTGTCCTCATAGTCATGTGTAGAACCTATTAATCCATGTTTGGGTAAGTATGGGTCCATCTAGTTCATCTTATACACTACAAGTGAGTTTCCACAATGTGGAGTCACAGAGGTACATTTCGGACTCCTTACCTCTTCCGGTTCCCAAATTAGGTCCATTTGATGTTCCTCCCTTGGATTGAGACCGTTTCACTCATGTTTGTCCTCATAGTCATGTGTAGAACCTATTAATCCATGTTTGGGTAAGTATGGGTCCATCTAGTTCATCTTATACACTACAAGTGAGTTTCCACAATGTGGAGTCACAGAGGTACATTTCGGACTCCTTACCTCTTCCGGTTCCCAAATTAGGTCCATTTGATGTTCCTCCCTTGGATTGAGACCGTTTCACTCATGTTTGTCCTCATAGTCATGTGTAGAACCTATTAATCCATGTTTGGGTAAGTATGGGTCCATCTAGTTCATCTTATACACTACAAGTGAGTTTCCACAATGTGGAGTCACAGAGGTACATTTCGGACTCCTTACCTCTTCCGGTTCCCAAATTAGGTCCATTTGATGTTCCTCCCTTGGATTGAGACCGTTTCACTCATGTTTGTCCTCATAGTCATGTGTAGAACCTATTAATCCATGTTTGGGTAAGTATGGGTCCATCTAGTTCATCTTATACACTACAAGTGAGTTTCCACAATGTGGAGTCACAGAGGTACATTTCGGACTCCTTACCTCTTCCGGTTCCCAAATTAGGTCCATTTGATGTTCCTCCCTTGGATTGAGACCGTTTCACTCATGTTTGTCCTCATAGTCATGTGTAGAACCTATTAATCCATGTTTGGGTAAGTATGGGTCCATCTAGTTCATCTTATACACTACAAGTGAGTTTCCACAATGTGGAGTCACAGAGGTACATTTCGGACTCCTTACCTCTTCCGGTTCCCAAATTAGGTCCATTTGATGTTCCTCCCTTGGATTGAGACCGTTTCACTCATGTTTGTCCTCATAGTCATGTGTAGAACCTATTAATCCATGTTTGGGTAAGTATGGGTCCATCTAGTTCATCTTATACACTACAAGTGAGTTTCCACAATGTGGAGTCACAGAGGTACATTTCGGACTCCTTACCTCTTCCGGTTCCCAAATTAGGTCCATTTGATGTTCCTCCCTTGGATTGAGACCGTTTCACTCATGTTTGTCCTCATAGTCATGTGTAGAACCTATTAATCCATGTTTGGGTAAGTATGGGTCCATCTAGTTCATCTTATACACTACAAGTGAGTTTCCACAATGTGGAGTCACAGAGGTACATTTCGGACTCCTTACCTCTTCCGGTTCCCAAATTAGGTCCATTTGATGTTCCTCCCTTGGATTGAGACCGTTTCACTCATGTTTGTCCTCATAGTCATGTGTAGAACCTATTAATCCATGTTTGGGTAAGTATGGGTCCATCTAGTTCATCTTATACACTACAAGTGAGTTTCCACAATGTGGAGTCACAGAGGTACATTTCGGACTCCTTACCTCTTCCGGTTCCCAAATTAGGTCCATTTGATGTTCCTCCCTTGGATTGAGACCGTTTCACTCATGTTTGTCCTCATAGTCATGTGTAGAACCTATTAATCCATGTTTGGGTAAGTATGGGTCCATCTAGTTCATCTTATACACTACAAGTGAGTTTCCACAATGTGGAGTCACAGAGGTACATTTCGGACTCCTTACCTCTTCCGGTTCCCAAATTAGGTCCATTTGATGTTCCTCCCTTGGATTGAGACCGTTTCACTCATGTTTGTCCTCATAGTCATGTGTAGAACCTATTAATCCATGTTTGGGTAAGTATGGGTCCATCTAGTTCATCTTATACACTACAAGTGAGTTTCCACAATGTGGAGTCACAGAGGTACATTTCGGACTCCTTACCTCTTCCGGTTCCCAAATTAGGTCCATTTGATGTTCCTCCCTTGGATTGAGACCGTTTCACTCATGTTTGTCCTCATAGTCATGTGTAGAACCTATTAATCCATGTTTGGGTAAGTATGGGTCCATCTAGTTCATCTTATACACTACAAGTGAGTTTCCACAATGTGGAGTCACAGAGGTACATTTCGGACTCCTTACCTCTTCCGGTTCCCAAATTAGGTCCATTTGATGTTCCTCCCTTGGATTGAGACCGTTTCACTCATGTTTGTCCTCATAGTCATGTGTAGAACCTATTAATCCATGTTTGGGTAAGTATGGGTCCATCTAGTTCATCTTATACACTACAAGTGAGTTTCCACAATGTGGAGTCACAGAGGTACATTTCGGACTCCTTACCTCTTCCGGTTCCCAAATTAGGTCCATTTGATGTTCCTCCCTTGGATTGAGACCGTTTCACTCATGTTTGTCCTCATAGTCATGTGTAGAACCTATTAATCCATGTTTGGGTAAGTATGGGTCCATCTAGTTCATCTTATACACTACAAGTGAGTTTCCACAATGTGGAGTCACAGAGGTACATTTCGGACTCCTTACCTCTTCCGGTTCCCAAATTAGGTCCATTTGATGTTCCTCCCTTGGATTGAGACCGTTTCACTCATGTTTGTCCTCATAGTCATGTGTAGAACCTATTAATCCATGTTTGGGTAAGTATGGGTCCATCTAGTTCATCTTATACACTACAAGTGAGTTTCCACAATGTGGAGTCACAGAGGTACATTTCGGACTCCTTACCTCTTCCGGTTCCCAAATTAGGTCCATTTGATGTTCCTCCCTTGGATTGAGACCGTTTCACTCATGTTTGTCCTCATAGTCATGTGTAGAACCTATTAATCCATGTTTGGGTAAGTATGGGTCCATCTAGTTCATCTTATACACTACAAGTGAGTTTCCACAATGTGGAGTCACAGAGGTACATTTCGGACTCCTTACCTCTTCCGGTTCCCAAATTAGGTCCATTTGATGTTCCTCCCTTGGATTGAGACCGTTTCACTCATGTTTGTCCTCATAGTCATGTGTAGAACCTATTAATCCATGTTTGGGTAAGTATGGGTCCATCTAGTTCATCTTATACACTACAAGTGAGTTTCCACAATGTGGAGTCACAGAGGTACATTTCGGACTCCTTACCTCTTCCGGTTCCCAAATTAGGTCCATTTGATGTTCCTCCCTTGGATTGAGACCGTTTCACTCATGTTTGTCCTCATAGTCATGTGTAGAACCTATTAATCCATGTTTGGGTAAGTATGGGTCCATCTAGTTCATCTTATACACTACAAGTGAGTTTCCACAATGTGGAGTCACAGAGGTACATTTCGGACTCCTTACCTCTTCCGGTTCCCAAATTAGGTCCATTTGATGTTCCTCCCTTGGATTGAGACCGTTTCACTCATGTTTGTCCTCATAGTCATGTGTAGAACCTATTAATCCATGTTTGGGTAAGTATGGGTCCATCTAGTTCATCTTATACACTACAAGTGAGTTTCCACAATGTGGAGTCACAGAGGTACATTTCGGACTCCTTACCTCTTCCGGTTCCCAAATTAGGTCCATTTGATGTTCCTCCCTTGGATTGAGACCGTTTCACTCATGTTTGTCCTCATAGTCATGTGTAGAACCTATTAATCCATGTTTGGGTAAGTATGGGTCCATCTAGTTCATCTTATACACTACAAGTGAGTTTCCACAATGTGGAGTCACAGAGGTACATTTCGGACTCCTTACCTCTTCCGGTTCCCAAATTAGGTCCATTTGATGTTCCTCCCTTGGATTGAGACCGTTTCACTCATGTTTGTCCTCATAGTCATGTGTAGAACCTATTAATCCATGTTTGGGTAAGTATGGGTCCATCTAGTTCATCTTATACACTACAAGTGAGTTTCCACAATGTGGAGTCACAGAGGTACATTTCGGACTCCTTACCTCTTCCGGTTCCCAAATTAGGTCCATTTGATGTTCCTCCCTTGGATTGAGACCGTTTCACTCATGTTTGTCCTCATAGTCATGTGTAGAACCTATTAATCCATGTTTGGGTAAGTATGGGTCCATCTAGTTCATCTTATACACTACAAGTGAGTTTCCACAATGTGGAGTCACAGAGGTACATTTCGGACTCCTTACCTCTTCCGGTTCCCAAATTAGGTCCATTTGATGTTCCTCCCTTGGATTGAGACCGTTTCACTCATGTTTGTCCTCATAGTCATGTGTAGAACCTATTAATCCATGTTTGGGTAAGTATGGGTCCATCTAGTTCATCTTATACACTACAAGTGAGTTTCCACAATGTGGAGTCACAGAGGTACATTTCGGACTCCTTACCTCTTCCGGTTCCCAAATTAGGTCCATTTGATGTTCCTCCCTTGGATTGAGACCGTTTCACTCATGTTTGTCCTCATAGTCATGTGTAGAACCTATTAATCCATGTTTGGGTAAGTATGGGTCCATCTAGTTCATCTTATACACTACAAGTGAGTTTCCACAATGTGGAGTCACAGAGGTACATTTCGGACTCCTTACCTCTTCCGGTTCCCAAATTAGGTCCATTTGATGTTCCTCCCTTGGATTGAGACCGTTTCACTCATGTTTGTCCTCATAGTCATGTGTAGAACCTATTAATCCATGTTTGGGTAAGTATGGGTCCATCTAGTTCATCTTATACACTACAAGTGAGTTTCCACAATGTGGAGTCACAGAGGTACATTTCGGACTCCTTACCTCTTCCGGTTCCCAAATTAGGTCCATTTGATGTTCCTCCCTTGGATTGAGACCGTTTCACTCATGTTTGTCCTCATAGTCATGTGTAGAACCTATTAATCCATGTTTGGGTAAGTATGGGTCCATCTAGTTCATCTTATACACTACAAGTGAGTTTCCACAATGTGGAGTCACAGAGGTACATTTCGGACTCCTTACCTCTTCCGGTTCCCAAATTAGGTCCATTTGATGTTCCTCCCTTGGATTGAGACCGTTTCACTCATGTTTGTCCTCATAGTCATGTGTAGAACCTATTAATCCATGTTTGGGTAAGTATGGGTCCATCTAGTTCATCTTATACACTACAAGTGAGTTTCCACAATGTGGAGTCACAGAGGTACATTTCGGACTCCTTACCTCTTCCGGTTCCCAAATTAGGTCCATTTGATGTTCCTCCCTTGGATTGAGACCGTTTCACTCATGTTTGTCCTCATAGTCATGTGTAGAACCTATTAATCCATGTTTGGGTAAGTATGGGTCCATCTAGTTCATCTTATACACTACAAGTGAGTTTCCACAATGTGGAGTCACAGAGGTACATTTCGGACTCCTTACCTCTTCCGGTTCCCAAATTAGGTCCATTTGATGTTCCTCCCTTGGATTGAGACCGTTTCACTCATGTTTGTCCTCATAGTCATGTGTAGAACCTATTAATCCATGTTTGGGTAAGTATGGGTCCATCTAGTTCATCTTATACACTACAAGTGAGTTTCCACAATGTGGAGTCACAGAGGTACATTTCGGACTCCTTACCTCTTCCGGTTCCCAAATTAGGTCCATTTGATGTTCCTCCCTTGGATTGAGACCGTTTCACTCATGTTTGTCCTCATAGTCATGTGTAGAACCTATTAATCCATGTTTGGGTAAGTATGGGTCCATCTAGTTCATCTTATACACTACAAGTGAGTTTCCACAATGTGGAGTCACAGAGGTACATTTCCCTTAC
>CACVBM020001890.1:0-18257 GCA_902728155.2 Microthlaspi erraticum | reverse complement strand
TAATGCTTTGTTGATTGAAAATGTAAACGTGCAAAACACAACCAGTTTGCAAAACATTTTAGCAAAACAAATCTTAAAAAGTTACATTATATGGTCCGATACAACACCTAATTTGTTTTACCTCTCTTCTATCTCTCAGCTCACTCAAACCAAATTACCAAAGAAGAAAACACCAAACAATAGAGAAAGAGCAAACTTTATCTTATGTGTTATGACAAAAGACATTAAATTATAGGCAAAATTCAATGTGATTAGCGGGGGTGATGATCAAGCCTTCATTGTCTTAGCTTCTACATCCTTATTAGTAGTAATCCAGCAAACAAATCCGAAATCATGGATCAAAACCAAACTCCAAGTTACAGAATCAAGCTCACAGACCGTGGAGGAATTGCATCAGCTCATAGCTCTACCATAAAAGGTACTTCACCTCGAAAAACTCTTTAAGTGGATCAATCATAAGTCTGTACTATACTTTCATTAGCTTGGATTAAACAAATTTAAAAAAAAAGCAAGTGAACTCGCTAATTAGGTTGGATTAAACTTGGAAGATAAGAGCAGGCGAGTGGAGGCAAATCTTTGTGAGCAGTCTCTCCAAGATCAACTTCCTTGACGGATCCATCCACTCCAATGATGAAAGCTAGGTTGCTAGCAGGCCTTTGATGGCAATCTTCATCAAAAACCAAGGCGACTTTCTTGTCCTCGTCAATGAAGAAACTACCACCTGTAACCATAAACTGAAACATATGGTAAATGGATTGTCTCAGACTCACTGACAAGAACACCTCGCTCTCCAACGTCACGGCGTCGGGCTCAATCTTGCTCGTGACCCAGATCTCCACCTTCAAAGTATCCCATGGCTGAAACAAAGCCGCAAGCTTCCCTCCTCTGACAGGAGATAGACTCACAGTATCCCGAGGGAAATGCTGGAACGGCAGAGGCAACATCGGCCCAAACGTCTCTCTCGTGAAATCAAAACAGACCAAGAAAGTTTTTTCATCCTCGGCTTCGTCTAACTCTGACTCGTCCTCTGTAGCAAGCCAGTAGGCATTTCCGTTGACAGACACCCCGGAATGAATGTATTGTACCCTCCAGCCTGGAGGAGTGATATCAAGATCCCTCCATGAATTCATGGACTCAGAGCCCAAGTCGTAGATTGTGAAGTCATCGGAAACCGGGCAATTATAATAATCCCTAAATCTTAAGATTTTGTGGGAATGGCTGCTCTTGTCGTATCCCATGGCATACAAATAACCGAAATAACTTTCGGGTCTATGCGGGGCCTCGATCCACAGGGGTTTCCCGCAATACGGGTTCCAAACCACCAGCCTCGTGTGGTCTTTCGACACGCATAGCAATAAACCGTCGCAATGATACACATTGCATACATCGATTTGATCTGAATCGGGAGAGCAAACAAGTTTGCCTTGCTGCTTTAAACTACATGATTGGACGTCGTTGTGGGAGAGATTGACTCGCATCAAGTAAACGCTGTAATCCATCATCACCACCACCATAAAGTCCTCCTTGGCTTTTTCTGCCTCTCGACTGAGATGCTTCTTTGCAAGGAAGCTGCTTTTGGACAAAGTGTTCCACTTTTTGCAAGTAGATCGGACTTTTCTCAGGCTTGTCAAAGGGATTCGAGAGAGCACCTCCTCCGACAAATCCCTTGGAAGATCCGACACCATCTTCTTCTCGATTTAGTTTTTTTTTTTCCCTTCGAAACAAAATAGAGAGACACAAGATTTCTTCCCTCCCGATTCAACTTTATATACAACAACACACGCAGAGAAAGGATTCAACTTTCGGCAGCAGATAAAACCCAATCCAAATTAAATTAGGACTCTTTCCTTTTTCTTTTTCTGTGCTGATTACATTTTTCAGCAACATTTTCTAGTTACCCAAAAGCATTTTGTCACCATCTCTCATATCTACAAACTAATTCTCTTTTCACCCAGACAGACAGATTCGAGATCAATTGATATAGTTCCTTAAATTTAGGCAACGTTCAAGCCTATCTGAAGCTCAACCCTATCTCTCAGCTCATTTAAACAAAATTACTAACGAAGAAGATAATACCATAAACTAGAGACACAGAGAGATAAAGTTTGCATTCGGATTTAGATTATAAAATTCAACAAGATTCGCCACTAAATATCTTTCACTTCACAAAATTCACATCTCTCATTCAATCATTCCTTCTCTCACTGTTACAGAAACTTTGGATCCCATAAATGAAATTGAAGCAACAGTCGCAAGAACAAATACAGAACAAATACGAATTCCAGAAACTACAGTCATATTTATTGGTATTGGACAAGACAATACTACTATTCCAACATAAAAAAAGATGCAATCTTTAGGAATAGGTCAAAAGCACCTTTTTCAATTTCAAGACGAAGAAACAAAAGAGTTTCTCCCAAACATCTCCAGTTTCGAATCCGAATCCTTACACTCGAATCCACACCCACATTGAGGCGATTCCAAAAACTCCTGGATCGCGAAATTCGCCGACGTGATCCCAACGGAGAATTCCATTTCATCGCCCTTCCTCATGACCTCGACGATGTTGAGCCACAAGAAGAGAACTTTCACCTTGATCCCACTCAGTTTCGTGAGCTTGTTCTCGGAGATGTAACCAGTGATGGTCGATTTGTAGTTCAATTGGTAAGAACCCACGAGCGAGAAGCTACACGAATCGTTGAAATACGCATGGAATTTGCCTGTTGATGTGTCTAAATCGTAAGCGACGACTCCTTTTGGTAGGATTCCGACGGGGAAATTGTAGCTCTGGAGAAGAGAATACGCCGTCGGCGAATCTGATTCTCCGGCGACTGCGAATGAAGAAGGTAATTGGAAGAGGAATAGAAAAGAAGCGATTAAAATCGGAACGCGAGACATCTCCGATTGAAGAACAGAAAGATTTGACTTTTATTTTTGCTTTCTCCGCCTATGGGTTTCGTTTACCCGGACTTTTGTTAAAGCGGTCGTCAAAAATATCTTTTACCAGATAACTAAATACGACGTCGTTTGAGGAGACAGCTGGCACGTGGCTAGCTCCTACAGGCTGTCATGTTTTGATGATTAGCTAATTATTTTTGGAAAAGTATCTCAAAAGGATAGAGTTGAAATTATTTGCATTAAGATATTTCTTAACAAAAAAACCAAATGAAAGATGAGAAAAAGTTTATTTTACCAACTCGACCAAAATTTGCACCTTTCGCTTAGAGCTATTTTGGTTAAAGAAAATTCCCGTAAATATGTAAAACAAAAAGAAAAGTAAAAAAGTGGTTAATGTAGTAAAACGTAAATTAATTATGAACACAAATAAAACTTAAATTCACGTATAACTATGGATGGGATAATATCAATGTTAGCTGTAAGTGGTCTGTGGAGACCGCTAGGTCGTCGCGTAGATCTTCGAGTGAATTTCACGGTAGCTTCAGAAACTGTAACTCTGCTGGTTACTTTTTACCGCCGCACGCATCACAGTCAGTTAACACCAAAACACAAAAGATGAAACAAACCAACTGTACCAACTTTATATTCGATTGATTTAAAACCAAATCTAAACGGTTAGACACAGACCGATCCATTTCAATCTTGCTTGCATAGAACCGTTCATCGGTAAAGCAACAAATATGGGCTTTGATACAATTGGGCCTTGCCAAACAAAACCCACTTTTGTCAAATTTCTTTTTGATGCTGATTATCCCACATCGGTTATCTGGTACTTAGAATCGTTGTATATATTACACAGAGAAGGCAACGAAGACCTTACTTGAACACGATATGTTCTATAGGCTCATACCTCTGAATCTTTGATTTCTAAGGAGACATGCCCCAAACCCTGGTTGATGAACCATGACCGTGCCATCGGAGCGTGATTAACGGCCACGATCATCTTCTGATGCTTCCGGTGCTGTAGAGGATCGTTTTTTTGCCTTTACAAACTTTCTATGTCACTAACTGAAACCAGACAACGTAGTTTACTTTGTTCACACACAAAGATCTTTCTTCTGCCACTCGTATAGAGATTTTTTATGAGCTAAGAAGATTACAAACAAGCTACATAACTTCCAAGATTGTGGTTGTGTCACATAGAATCGAGCTACATGAATTCAATTGAGTTCTAACTTGTAAGTCTGTTTCTTTTGCTTCTCTTCCTTACCGATCAAAGCACATATACATTTCTCTCTCTCTCTCTCATCATTTCCTTGTAAACTCTGTTTTCTTCTTCGTTATAAAATATATAGTATGAGTTGTATTATAACAAAAACCACCAAACCTCCTATAGAATTCTGAGAAAATAGTAAACAAATACGCAAATGGAGAAACGAAAATAAGTACCAACTGAAATGGAAGCAAAAAGCAAACGAGAGCAAATCCTAATTATTGAATTTGTAAACAACGACGCCACTTCACTCTTCTTCTCTCTCATTATCGTCTCCTTGTAAACTCTGTTTTCTTCTCTCAATCTCTCTAACTCTTCTTCCATCTTGATAGCTTTTTAAAAATCTGATATGTTTCTTCACTTTTTACTTAATGATATATGCTAGTGATGTCGTCGTCCCATAAACCATATCAAATGCGTGTGTTGTTTAACAGAGGAATCAGTATCCAAGTATAAATGGAGCTCTTGTGCGAAAGATGCTATTAATGGAAAAAAGATACAAGTCTTGTGTTTTTTTATCTGCCTTTTAACTCAGAGATCAACGAATCATCAACAATGAAAATATAAAGCAAATCATATAATTAACAATAAGGCAAAGAGATAAACAAAAGAGTTGAACAATCATCAATCATACTTACGCTTTGGTGTTGGTTGATGAGCCAAATCATCAGCTCACATCCTTCAAACTCTTTATAAACGCGTCTAACGATTTGTTCTTGGGGTTTTGCCTCGACCCTCTTGTTCCAAAAGTCCCGAAAATACTATCCGATGGATCTCTGTGTTTCTCAAGGACCGTTACAACTTTCCTGGGGTCCAAAGCGTTGTAGTTTCTTTCTCTGATCACCGCGTTCTTGTAACTAAGAACATTATTACTCATGAGCAAGTTAATCATCTGTCTTATCTCCACGAAAGCATTCTTCATCTCTTTCGCTTCTTTCTCCGTCAGCAATGGAGTTAGTTGCTCTGTAAACGAGTCCAGCAACTGAATATCCACATCCACTCCCTTGATCGCAGCCAAGCTCAATCTTTTCACCAAATCTCCGCATAACGTTCCAACGATCTTCTCAGAAATGTGTGCAAGGACGTCGTGCAAAACCCTATTCAGGACATTAGCTGGTAATATCTGTTGTGCGGTGGAAACCAAAGTCTCTAGGTAGATCAACACTTCGTTCATGTACTCGTTCCCGTTCCCGCCTTGTGGAACGTCGTCGCTTGTCCAGTTAACATTCTCGATCAGTGTCATGAATCCGTCTATCTTCTTCTTGAGCAATCCCGAGAGCCTATCTTCGGCAGCGTTTTGGGCCTTAGTCAACGGGAAATGTCTCCGACCTCTCTCCGCCATTCTCAAGGGAACTCCTGAGAGCTGAGCCGCGTGGCGGAAGAAGAAATCGCAAGCTCGCTCGAACACAGCCATGTTCGCTGCGACCTGCATCGCCTGAGAGACTCCGTGCACCGACGTGTTAATCAGCTTCAACAGAGCCTCGTCGAGAACCTCGCCTAGAAGCCTATCGAGATACTTCTTCACGACATCGTAGAAATCAAGCTGACCTCCGTGAGACATGAAACTAACCGAATCCTCAATGAAAGACCGCACAATCCGGCAACAATCTGGCACGGTGGTTGAAAACGGAGCAATGTAAGGGAACGCCGGTACAATATCTGAAGTTTGCAACTGGAAAGAGAGCACATTCATAGAATATTCATACTCTTTCTTCATCAACATCTGCTCAAACTTATCTGCAGATAACGCTTCTGTGATCTGTTTACGGCAATCAGATAACAGCAACTCGTGATACTTGTCCCTGTGCTTGCTCAACACCTCGAGAAGGGAATCAACAGCGTAGCCATACCTGCGTAGGCTCACTCCTAACAAGCTCACGTAATCCTTAATCAGCAAGAGATGATTCGCCGTCTGCATCCTAGAGAACTGATCCTCCAACACAGCACACATGTCAACAACAGCGATATCCCACAAAGCCTCCACTTCCAGCTTCGAAACCAAACCTCCTCCAGTCCTCAAAACTTTATCCTCTACTATGAAAAACCCAGCAATCTGTGCGAAAAACGTCTGATGAGATTCAAGAAACGGAGTCATAGAAGAAACCTGTGAGTCGTTTCTAAGATGATGTTTCCTGTTCGTGAAATAGTACTGCTTGAAGCTATCTTCAAGGGACAGAGTCTGATGAATGTGATAAGCTCTATAGAGCGGAGTCATGTCAAAGCCCATCAATCCTCCACCGGAACTGCCAGCATCGCTGCTATCAGGGCCGGACCCGAATTCATCTTCTTCTTCTTCGTTTAAGGCGTAGACGCAATCGCGGAGACTGAGTCTGCTCTGCTCCTCCGCTTGTCCCTGCTTGATCCTGAGCTCTTCCTCTCGCTGACGAGCTGCAGAAGCTTCACCGATCGCTAACTGGCCCAAATTTCGACTCACCACACGGATCTCAACCAACCAATCATTGAACTCTTTCATCACTTTCCTCTCCACATAAGATCGAATCTCCGGATCCTTTTCTCCAGCATCCGTTTCAGCGTCGACGAGGGAGTTTTCTCCATCAAATCGCTCTCAATCGAGTCCACACACTTCAACGCCATGTAGAAATTACCGCTCTGGAGATGCTGATTGGCTCGGGAGACGAACGCAGTGCGTCACGGCTCCAACCGCCAGATCGACGTTCTTCGACACACCTGCGCCTCAACAAGCGAATCGAGAGTCGAGAGAAGCGGCCCTGCGACGGACTGGAGTTTAGAATTCGAATCGGATAGCGCAGATTTGAGAGATTCAACATCTGAGAGAAGCGACTTGAGATCGTCTACGGCGTGGATAAACTCCTGATAGTGAGCCTTACACACCTCCTCGATCTCCGATTCCTTAGATCGCGCGAAGAACTTGAGATGCTGAAGAAGAGTCTCCAGTTTTCCCGTACCGAACGTTTTCCGCACAAACGGTCCCAAATCCTTGCCGTTACAAATCGCAGACGATATCAGGAGTTCATCAAGCTTCTCCGCCGAGTCTACACCGGCTCCGGAGGTTGCGGGACCCACTTTCCGCCGTACTTTCGACGATTGCATTATTTCCGATTTTTGGTTTTAGGTAAAAAGCAAAGCGTACAGCGAAGAAGACGCAGAAGAAGAGGGAGTGGATTTTGGATTTGGACAACAAATTGATTTGGTGGTAAAAATGTGGTTTGACTAAAATGGCATCGCTGTTGAAGCGGTGAGACGGAAGAAGACGAGGGTGTTTCTGTCTTTTCAATAGCGGAGTGGGTTTTCTCTGACTTTCCGGTGAATATTTGTCTAACAAGGAAGGAGTCTTACGCGTTACAGGCGCGTCATAGCACGCGCTCGAGATTATAAAATGGATACACCATATTACAAGTAGGCTCAGACCCAGTTTGAGCTTATTCTAATTTCAAAGCACGAAGAAGAATTTGCACCTTGTACAAAAGAAAGAGTACAACAAGAAATGCGATCTCAGAATTTCTTGAAGAAGCCATGGATATGATCAGTGACTTCCTCGGGCTTCTCTTGGTGGAGGAAGTGACCAACACCTTCCATTACCACCACTTCTTGTAGAAACGGAACATGTTTCTTCAAACCACCTCCATGTATGAATTCCTTTGTTCCCGGGATATGGTACGTAATGTCTAGATCACCAACTATGAATTTCACAGGGACCTTGATCTGTAGACCGGCCCATGGCGCCGATAGCTCCCAGCTTCTACAGGTTAGGATAAGACCAGGTCCAAGATCAACAACGAGGAGAGAGAGAGATAATGTATTGACTGATGTGTTGAATTGGTGGCTAGAAAAGAATTCATAAGACTTACTTGTTTAAAGCACGATAGTAGTTTAGTCCACCGGTGAAGCCTTTTTGGTTAAACTTGTCTGCATAGAAAGTGACGTCTTGCTCGGTGAACCAAGCAGGCAAAGCAGGTAGATCAGGTAAACCTCTGAAACCAACTGCCTTTGGAATGCATGGTGGGCGTGGGCTACGCGAAGTGAAGAATCTGCTTATTAACTTCTTTGTATCTACTTGAGCAAAGTCTTCTTCAATCTCTCCATGCTCCTGAGATTAAAAAGAAGAAAGAAACTGTGAATCATGAGTATAGAGACCAATTCTAAGCAAATGGAAACCACAAGAAGACTGATCCAACTTGTATTTACTCATAGCAACCATATACCCAAATATAGTAAACGACTTTGACTTTTGCATTGACTTCTATTGCCTTTATCAAATCATCAAAAACATAAGCTGAACAAAACTGAGCTTTCTTATAGGTAGGTGATGGTGGCTACTGGTTAATTTGAGTAACTTTCATTTCAATACACATTGTCGCATTAGTTCAAAATTCTTCAAGCAGCATCAAAACTGGAGAATTACTGCTAATTTCACACAACTAAACACCAAACAAGCAATTAGCTATATGTAATTTACCTCAAATCTTTTTGTTAAATAAGCCATGAACAGTTTCTAAATTTCTGAACACTAAAATCTGCAAAAGAGGAGAGAAGCACTAAAACTATCTTTCATTGAATTGAGTCAGGAACCCTAAATGATGTTTTTGATTTCAATACCCGGAATTTCACATTTCAAGTTTCAAAATCTCACCTGAAACCTGCAGATGTAGTAATCGTCGCCGAATAAAGCTCTCAACGCATCAACAGGTTTCACAGAAGGATTCCTCGGATTGAATGCGACGCTTGTGTTGACCAGCGCTTTGACTCGATCAGGCCGGATCATACAGAGCCACCATGCGATGATTGCTCCCCAATCGTGGCCGACGAGGAAAACCCGGTCAACGCCGAGTGAATCCAGCAATCCGACGAGGTCTCCGACGATATGAAATACGGTGTACAGTTCAGGAGACGGTGGCGCGTCGGAATCGCCGTATCCTCGAAGATCCGGAGCGATTGCGCGGTAACCTAACTCAGCGAAAGAGAGAAGCTGGTGGCGCCATGAGTACCAGAGATCAGGGAATCCGTGGAGGAAGAGGATCACTGGACCTGAACCGATCGAAGCCACATGCATGTTGATGCCATTCGTGGAAACCGTCGTGTGCTCGATCTTCTCCATTGGTGTATTCGTCTTCTCCGTCTCAGTTCTCTGACTCTCACTCTCTCACCTCTGATTTTGTGCTTGACCTTGGTCATTGAAATTGCAATTAAATTGAAATATTTATTTATTTTTAGGCTGACAATAAAAAACAATTGTGACCAATGAGGCCTATAGTCTAATAATGCCTGCCGGCCCACAACAATAGTTTAATTTCCTCGTATAAAAGAAACTTAAATAAAATTATCAAATTTCAAAAAAATGTCAAAGAATGTCAAAATTGGAACCGTTTATTAGAATTTCTACTATGGACTAATGATAATAATTAAATACAAGAAATTACGAAAGTAAACCGGCCATAAAAGGCACACCACTCTGAACCATCCACTCATCTCCAAATAAGAAATTCGAAACAGTAAAGTTATTGGCATCGGTGGAATTCATCAGGTGATAACCAGGCCAAACCACCCGGTTAGTGGTATTAGAACCGGATCCGGTATTGTTATACTCAGCATAGTACAACGTACTCAATGCGAAATCTCCATTCCACTCTCTCCAACCAACCGGTTCAAGAAAACCATCCATGTACGATTGCATGAAAACCGTACGTGAATACTCCTTCCACGGCCGTCCCAAATACGTTTTAACCGTATAATTGCTCGAAACCAAATCATCCGCCGGTCTAATCGTACAATTGTGGATCGATGTTCCTGTGTTCTGGTTCGGATCGGTACGACCTTGAGCCGTGATAGCGTTAAACTGGTTTGGCAACGCTTGTCTCGGGTACAAGTTACAGTTTTGTAACACAACAGCTGCGTTTCCGAATATGAAGTCGACGGTCCCATAAATGTCGCATTCTCTGTAGAACTGTCTTAGTGAATGTGTGTATAAAGTGTCTTGATAAGCTTCGAAACTGCAACTGTAGAAGATTGAGAGATCGGCGCTGCTCCTCAACGCCACGGCTTGGTGCTTCTCTGGCCCCGCCGTGTTACGGAAAGTTATGTTCACCGCAACGAAGTTCGGTGATGTTACAGCTGAGAAACAAAATACACTCGCGAGGATTATTACTTTGTCGTCTCTAATAAAGACTATAAATACGACCAAACATGTTTCTCCATGCAATAGAAAATATACTAAAAATAAAACGATAATAATTGGCACCAAATATTAAAAATTGGTACAGTAAGAATTGTTAATGCGTCTTGTCACTTATTCACTACTCTCCTAGAAGTAATATAAAAGTTTGTCATATAGTGAACAACGTGCACTTATGAACTGCCACGCACGTAAAAGATCGATCCAAAATTTCTCTTGTTGATCATAGGTGTCGGTAATGTAACAAAAGTGGTTGCATTTTCTTTATTGCAGTATACAGTATAATTTGAATATTTGAAAATACTTGTTTCTGGAACATATACCATCACAATTGTAAACTTTAGAAAACATAATTAACTTATTTTTTTCTCTGAAGTTCATAAAAGTCTGGAGATGAGTATGAAATATATTTTTTAAATTTGAAATGCAAACCTAAAGTTTGTAACATTTTTAGAAAACTTCTAAAAGTGTGATAATTTTGAACCAAACCTTGTTTTCATGGTACGTCAAGGTATTTATCTTGGTTATATAATTTTTTAATATAAGTCTTATTAAATAGTTATATTTTAAAGGGGCAAAAAATAATGAAAGGCAAAGCTATCCATGTGCAATCAAGCGTTATCTATTATGGACGTACCAAAAGTGGCGGAGTTGAAAGTGGTCCAACCATCCACGACGCTCCGGTTACCGGTAATAACCGTACGGTTGATGCCATCACCGATCATCATAAGATACCTTTTGCTTTTCGCAATCACTACGTTTTCGTCGTAAACACCTGACGTTACGTAGATAACGAAATAACCGGCGGTACCGTCGGTTTTGTTCGGAGCCGCCGCAACGGCTTCCGTTATGGTCGTGAAATTCCCCGTACCGTTTTGGTTCACCGTCACAATGTCACTCACAAGCACGGAGTCTTCGTCATTGTCGTCGGCGAGATTCCTCCTGCTCAGAGACTCGTAAACGGCGCGTGTCCGTTCAGTCATCTTTAGCGGCAGAGCTCCGTTACGAAAACGACGGAACGGCTTAGCGTGAGTATTCTTCGCGTGGGCCCAAGAGTACTGTTTCTTCTTCTTTGGGACCCACCCTTTCGTGAACAGAGCGAGCGAAACGCTAAACAGCTTCGTGTCGTTGATAAGAGGCAACGCGACGCCGTTCCGTATGGTCCACGAAGAAGCAGCAGCGGTGTTGATTCCTTCGAGGCACGTTTGCTCGTTGGTCAGCGCCGCGGAGAGAAGCGTTTGAATTTCGTCGGCTTTGGAGAACGACAGCGTTTTCGACGACGCGGTTACGTTAACGGTCTCGAACGACGTTATGAGATAGTCTGTTGTGAGGCTTGCTAAGTAACGGCAGTCTTGGAGGGCTCCAACGGCGGACTGTGATAATACGGCATTGTTTTTTCTGAGGTATTTGTCAATCGTGCGTGTGAATTTCCGCGATTGCGTTAGCGATTTGCGGAGGGAGAAGCGGCCGTATTCGCGAACATCGCCTTGAGATGTTTGTGGGAACACTGATTTGCAGAATTTGGGATCGGGCGTCGTTTTGCAGATGCTTGAGGAAGAGTTTGATGAAGAAGGAAGGATTTGAGAAGCAATGAAGAGTGTTTGAAGAGACAAGAAGAGTGTTATGAGGAAGACTTTTTGAAATGCCATTTTTTTTTGTTGGGGATAAATGTTTTGTTCTGTGTGATTTTGGAAAGTTTAGGTTTAGTGGGTTTATTAAATAGTGGTTGAGGTTTGGATGTGGGTCCATATAAATGTTGAATTTGGTTACATTTAAATGTATTTTTTATATTATATAATATAGTTTTTAAGGGTGGATCTATAGACTACGTACGGTGGTCTATGGATTAGCAGCATCTGTATTTTAAGAATGCATTACATTTCAGACCCCATATTCATACCATGTTATAAACAAAAATGGTTAGAACGTATATGGAGTGGAGTGCATGATAAAAACACACACAAAAACGTATGCGGTTAGAATTTCAAAAATACTCGGACTGATAAAACTATTTATACATTTTTTTTAGAAAAACAACACGAGCCACTGATGTGAACAAATTATCTGATTTTGTTAAAGATAATGCCATGAATGTTTGAGTAGTTTTTAGATGTTGGTTTTTGTTTTTGAAGTAGATTTCAGTTTTTAATAAAACTTGAATGGGGAATTTTCTAGTTTTTGGTTTGAATGTGTTTCGTTATAATCGTTGGAAATCTTTTCACAAAATATGTATAAATGTAGTTGTTGTGGTCATATTTTTCTCAAACGTCTTATTCAAAACCTAAGTATATATGATGTGTTAATTTCATTGCGTTTCCCCTTTTTTGGTATATATATAACAAAACAACAATAATGCGAATTTTCGGTTCTCAAAGTCAATATCTTGGACTCTTCTGAGATAAAAACGCGTTGTTGGTTAATAGTGATATTATCATAGGACATTGCATATTCAAAGCTGCCCAGCTGTTTTTGGTAGAGATCCATGTTCGTTTAGGTCTTGGCTATAATCGGATGGAATTTTATATGTATAAAACGCACAACTCGATGAATAGCATGTATATATGTATATAAATAGTTATGCATAAATTAATAAATATGAAGCTCTTTTATCGTACAAATTTTGGAGTTCTTAGTTTTCAATTCATAGGCCACCTCGAGACGAGGGCAGGACAACGCACATCATCTCGGAAATACCACAACAAGACGGACCACTTATATGGGCCACTTTCAATGTGGGAAACCATTTTTCTTTGTGAGAAATCGCTTGTTGGGCTTAACCTTGGGCTCTGATACCATATTAGTAATGAGCCTATCTCACACCCAAAAGCTAGCTTATGAGTGGAGGATTGCCAAATACTATATATATTAGTGAAGAAAGACTTCCACTTTCGACTTTCTCATTTAATATATAGGTTGTAAATTTTGAAATCAATAAAAATTTTAATTAAAAAGTTCGATTAGTAGAAAAAAGAAGATGCACAGCTCATACCTAGAAATATCGTCAACGCCGGTGGAAATGTGTGTTAGGCAATATATAGACTGTATGTGTGTGTGTGACTATGCATAGAATTTAAGTCTTTCTCTAAATTCCTCGTCCTTTCGCCTAAATTAACTATCTTAGGTATGGGGCAATTTATTGGCTATTTGGCTATATGACTTATGAGCCCAAACTAGTTAAAAAATAATTGAATTTCTTGCTTTTTTGGTCAGAAACAAGTAATTATGTTTCTTTATTTAGTGTGTGTGGAAATTTGTGATGTGTTGTTCACTTAGTATACGCTAGAAAGACACCTATATATATTATATATTCAGACACATTGTATTAACTCGTGAATTTAAAACTACATTAGCATAAAATAATTTGTGTGTGTATCTTTACATCACTTCACTTATAGAGATACACACAGAATTGTAAAATTGCAGGACTATTAGCTTATTTAAAATTATCTAGGTTTTTTTATTACCCGCGGTGATAATAACGAAATAATCTACACCTTATTTTAAGCATCGACACGAGTATAAAACATAATTTATATATGTACTAGACTACTAGTTTTAACTTTTACGCAGCCGTTTACTTTCTTTTTTTCCTTTTCCTTTAGTAGAACGGAGATCTCACAACTTTAATAACACTAGGCTATATAACACTATCATAGTCTTGTTTTCTCGTTTATACAAAAAAAAAAGTAAAAACTATCATACTTTTTCAAGAACATTTTGTCAACACTTTTAAGTTTATAATATGTGGTTTACGTGGTGTAGAATAATTTGTCTAAGCAGGAACATTTTTGTTTTGGGTCAACACGCACAAATAATTGAGACTGGAGAAGAGTCAATCCCCCAGTAACCACGCTCTGGTCCACATTCAGATTTTGCAATTTAATTATATCATTAGTATATCTTAACCTCTTTAAAAGCGTAAGAATTTTTGAGTTGTTTGACTAATCTGGTTAATTATTAAGTAGTCACTAATTTGTTTGTATCTACGTTTTTTTTTTTTCGTTTGTATCTAAATTCGTTTTTTTGTCGCATTAGTTTGACAGTGCATGTTTATTGGGGACCTTTAAGTTTGGATATGCGTAAACGTTAACAAGGTAAAGGCAGATGGTCCGCTAACGATGGACTCTGAGACAAAGACTTGGCTGTGACGTCAACATAATTATGATTAAACATTCGTTTAGTTGCATGCTTTCTTACTAATCCTTTTTCACTATTTTATAATTTTCTGATTTTCCTTTACCAAAAACGAAATTTATTATATTTATATTTTTGTGTTTTTTTGGGGGCTAATTTACATTAGTATGCCTTTCCCAAAGTAAATACGATCTCAAAAGAAAAAGAAAAAAAAAAATAGGAACTAAATGTCCTTAAGATACACATAAATTACAAGTGCCAAATGTGTTGTATTTTTTGTTGTGAGAAAACTCAATTGGTTCCTAGTTAAATACTCTCAACTAAGCGCATTAGTAATACTTCACCAAAAATAAAGTCGACTGAAAAGTAAATTAAACGAAACGTGGTTGAACTGAATTCAGTTGACCTATGAGTACTGTTCGACAGTCAAATAAATAGATAGCCAAACTCGTTTTTCTGTATAGAATTTAACATGGAGTAATTCTAAAACAAACAAGTATCGTTAAGGAACGAGGATTGCGCCATGCTTTGAGTTTGAGTAAACGTGAAAACTTGATGGTAAGAAAATGACACGTATAAAAATGTGGTGAAAAAACGGCACGCATGTTATTACTTTCTTTTTTACATTTGTCAGTTTGTATGCCGACATATATATGTGTACCATGGATGGATTATGGGAAGCTTTGAAATTCCTTATGAAGAAACATATTAGTTATTTTTTAAAACAAAATACAATATTCACGTATTCTGAAAGTAAATGAATCCAATGAACTATATTTCAATTGCATGTATTCCTTTATGCAAAACAAATCTTAGTTATATTTGCTCACTATTGTTAACAAATTAGTTATATTTTATCAACAAACAAAAAGTAGAAAAATTGTAACTTACCTGATGTATGGCCTCTTGTCGCTCGGTCCACGGCATTAGGAATCATGGGATGATATTTGGCATGAGAAATATTGGCTTCGAATCGCCGTATTGGAATGGTACCACAAGGGCACGTAGCTCCACTCGCGTGCCAAATCTGCATACCAAGTGCTTCTTTTGTGTCTATCATGTGGTCCATGTCACTCGACGTTCCTACTAAAAAAAAAAAAAAGACAATATTGTAACCGTTAGGGTTACTAAAAACTCTAAACGTTTAAAATGTAAAAAGTAACATATAGTAAATGATTTTTTAGGAGGGGATGGTTGAAAGCCGGTTGGTCCAGTTTGTTGATGCAGCCAATACTATCGTTGTCTGGACTCTATTATATTATACTAAGTGCCAGTGCCAAGGCCAACCCCGCCAAGAGTCTCATAGCTCTGACCTCAAATTCGCGAACTGGTTCAAATTCTCAACCCGGAAGTGTTGCGATATAAGACTTCCCCTCCCCATTGTGTCGTCTCGGCGTGGTCCGATAGCGTCGTAAAAATCTCGGCCGGCCAGTATCCGACCGACACGACATTCTTGCCCATGCCCATCCACCAATTCCCTGTTACCCGATCCTGCCATTTTTGTCTCTTTATTTGTTAGCAAACATAAAGCTAACACAAATGCAATGAAATAGTATAAGATTTTTTATATATAATGGGAATCAAACGTTACAAAGTAAAGTATACATGATATTAATACAAATATCGACAAACTACTTACCTTCCAGAGTTGAATCGTGATGGCAAACTGGTCGCCTCCAACTGTCGAAGCCCGAGTAATGGCAGCCTCGAGAGCGATAGTCCTACTAACTTGGACAAAGCCTACACAATGTAGGCCATAGCATCCAGTTTTTAGATATGCGTCTCTCTGTAAAAATTTATAGGAGCCAACAGATTAAACCTTATTATGTGTTACTATTTGGAATTTACTACAGTTACGTTTTAGGGATATTTCAAAATTAAGATTGCAATACGAATATACTTTGATCAGTTTGAAAGTGAAGAAACCCCCAGCTCCAAGTCCGTTGGCACTACTTCTTCAAGATCAAGTAAGAAGAAAAACATAAGCAAAAACATCGAGAAAAATAAGTAAAACATGAGTAAAAATATCAAAAAAATTAAGCAATATATACATATAATATAAGTAAAAATATCAAAAAAATTAAGCAAAATATAAATATAATATAAGTAAAAAAAATTACACTGTTCGATTAATTTTTCAGTTTTCTTTTTTCCTTGTTGAAATATACTTACCAAAGGTTTTGTTCACCACAACAAGTTGAGTTTATTTCCTTATTGATATATACTTACGATTTTAGTTTAATATAAAATTGAGTTTTGTCCCAACAATACGAAAAGTATTGTAACTGTATCATAATTTAACGAAATCTATGAAATCTATATGATTTATAAGTCTGAAGGTATCCGTACATGAATATATAAGGCAGTTTATATAGTTGAACATTAAGCTATCTCAGTACGTAATTCGTGAAGGTATATATCCGGAAAAGAAAGCCAGAAAGGGCAAAGCAAAATTAAATGGTGAATCGTTCTAACAAAAATCGTTTGAAAGAAAAGGACGTCAACACAACAAGGAAAATTGACGGACAAGCGGATTTCTAGTGGCGAAATAAATTGAAACATTGCTATATATTATGTTTAAAAAGTTGTTACAAAGTGTAAGTAACCAACAATTAAATAGTGCTATAAAGGTAAGTATATATTATTATTGTCTCCACAGAGAGTGAGTGAGTAGACAATAATAATAAGACTCCACAGAGAGTGAGTAGCAACATCAGTCCGGCCAAGATCACAACTACAAGGCCAACAATGTATATAGATATTATTGTCTCGTCTACCTTCTAAAATCTACTTTAGTATAGTTTCCAAATTCCAATGTCCAGGTAGCTAGTAAGGTTAGATTACGTTTTTGTGTTATATTATATGGTGTTATGCGTTTCAATAAAGGACACAAAGATCAATGGGAACTGATAATTGCAAATCGTAAAAGTAATCGAAATAGAGTTTATAAAAAGTTTTTTTTTTATTAGTTGCTTTTGTACGTACCTCTACGAGCTTCATGAGATGCTAGCTGAAGAAGCCTCTCCGAGCCTTCTGTAAGGCCATCCCTCTTTCCTCCAAGGCATACTATCAAACTTTGATCCATGTATATGAGCTTTTTAATTTTGTTTTCCTCCTCTTGTTGAGCTCCGACTGGTATCAGTCTTCCGGGAAACTTTGTTTTACGTACACCAATATAAAGAATGCATGTCAGACTTTTTGTTCTTTTTTATTTCTTTATTTTCTTTAAAACTATGGAAGTGATCTGAATTCTCGAACTCGAGCAGCCGAATATATAATTGCTTCTCAACTATTTTCAGTGTATTTATTATTTTTATCTTATATACATTATTGGAACATCCGAAATTGGAAATATTTGACCAAAAGTGGCAACCACCTTCCCACACTCTCTCTCTCTCTGGCTCTGTCTTTTTAACTAGCGTGTCTATTTGGTTGGTTTCACTATTGTTTGTTTAAAAGATTATGAAAAGTGTAATTTGCAGACAAGACATAGTACTATATATTAGTAATTATTGATATAACATTTGGATTCTGATTAGTAAACCATATAATTATGAAATTATTTCGCGATTTCATCAAAATTCTTTTAAATAATATATGTTTATAGTTTAGGAATATATAACGTGTAATTCATTGAGTGATTTCATATTAATTTCACATGATTTTTATCAATAAACCCATTCCTAAACAAAATAATCGTAGATAGTTTAGTTTTTCTCACTAGAAACATTATACTTAAATCACGCGAAATAATTTTAATTAACATCTCCAACATGAGAAATTGCAGGCAAACGTTAGCAA
>CACVBM020001889.1:0-18262 GCA_902728155.2 Microthlaspi erraticum | reverse complement strand
GAACAGTAAAAAAATGAGACTAAACCATACACACACACACACAGAGACCTGGTGTTTCTGAGAACAATATCGAGCGTTTTTGCAGCCGCTACATACTTTATCTCCTTTCCATGTTCCACACCAAGAGCAAAGCGGAGCTAAATAGAAAAAAATCAAAATCAAGAATCGAAAAATGAAAGAGAACTCTCCGGAACTGAGCCAAGACCATTAGTCAATACCTCCATGTCCCAAGGGCTTGTCTGTTCCATCGTGTTTCGGAGCTTCGCTCGAGTAAAATGGATTAACACGAGGCAATTGGCAACGAAAGACCTTCACACTTCAGAGACAGAAAGAAAAATTTAGTGTAACAATTCAGATGGAGAGAAGAGAGACAAACACAAAGATGCGATATGTAATTCTACCTCCGCATAACCTTCTCAGGAGCACGTTTCCATTGCTCATGTTGATCACGAAGGAGGCAAGACATTGACGGACACATGAAGAGGAACAATGTCCGGTGAAAAGTTGATTCCTTATCCGTTAACGGAGCATAAAGCTGCGAAATTTTCCTCCGTCCAGTAAATAAACCAACCAAAAAAACAAATGCGACGAATATCAAATTAGTTTTGTATAGAAACTCACCTGGAGTACAAATTGTAGAGGCTCTTCACATAAGTCACATAGAATTGACTTCCCTGTTGGTAAATTAACTGGATCCAACCACGCCTACATCACAAATCAAAATCTAAGAAGATAAAGAAGAAGAATTTGATTGCAAGTACTGAAATGTTGTTTATAATGTAGTACCGGAACACCGCCGGCTAAATTAGGGAAGAGTTGACGGAGACTTGACCATTCGAATTTGGGACTCTCGACGAAACCCAATATCACAGGCTCAGAATCTTCATCGTCTTCCTCGTCATCATCATCGAACTGTTCGTCGACATTAATCGGGTCCATTGGAGCTTCGACATTGTCATCATCACTATCATCGAGCTGAGTTATTCGGAGGCCTTTGAAAACGTCTCCGTTGAAGCTACTCATCACCACAGATTTTTGAATTTCTGAGTTGAATTGATGCAAATGATAGCTGCGAATGAACAAAGCAAGAGACTTGAATTTTTACTCTTTGCTGCATAAACCTCTCAAAAATCATTTTGAAAACGAAATAAAAAACCAATGCCAAGTTCACATTTGATCAAGGGTGTTTCACCAAATTCGAGTGACTATGTTACCAAAAACTCACTGATTCTCACGATTGAACAGCTCAATTCGCAGCGAATTACAAACCCAGAATTAATAATCAGCTCACTATTTTCACAACGAGAAAAATCCGAAAGAAACTTACAAGTAACAACAACAATCGGAGATGAAGATTTTCCTCTGATTCTTCTTCTTCTATCAATTTAAACAGTCAAATTCCATGGACATCATTAACGAAGACGACGACGAACTTGACAACACTCCCTGATTCTCTCCGTAAGCAAAAACAACGTCCCGCCAAACAGAAACCCTAGACTAAACGACGTCTTAACAATTAGGCCCGTGATAATTAAAGCCCAATCAAGTAACATAAGCCCATTAACGGTTTCTTCTTCATTGGTTGCGGATAAAAATATAACCTTAGCCACGAAGAGAATAATCCTTATCCCGGACAACCTTATCCCTAAAAGCTCACCGGAACTCCAATTCCCGCTCACCGACCTCTCTCTGTCTCCGCCGGCGTTTCTCTGTAAGCGACGATCTCTACTCCTTTCCTAATTTAATTGAAAAATCGATTTGAGGTACTTTGAATTTCTGATCCTGCTTCTGATGTGTATTTGATTTCTGAAGTTTCAATTTTTGGTTACGTGCAATCGAATTTGCAGGTAAGAGAAGGAGGAGATACAATGAGCACGCTTAGTAGAAACGGCAATGAGAGATTGAGAACGGTGTGGACGCCTGAAATGGATCAGTATTTCATCGAGCTAATGTTGGAGCAGGTGAAGAAAGGAAACAGATTCGACGATCATTTGTTCAGCAAACGCGCTTGGAAGCTCATGTCTTCTTCCTTCACCGCGAAATTCAAGTTTCCTTACGGCAAAGACGTTTTGAAAAACCGGCACAAGACGTTGAGGAACTTGTTTAAATCCGTCAAGAATCTTTTGAGAGAAGATGGTTTTAGCTGGGATGAAACCAAACAGATGGTGGTTGCTGATAATAGCGTTTGGGATCAGTATCTAAAGGTGCGTTTTTGCGTTTAGCGTTTTGTGTGTGTTGCTCTTCTTCTTCTTCGTTTTAGAATAAACTTTTGACAAGGCTTTGTTTCAATATCTTGAAGGGTCATCCTAATTCAAAATCTTTACGGATAAAGTCGATACCTTTTTACAAAGATCTGTGTTTGATTTACACTGATGGATTGTCTGAGCTGAAAGGTACAATCTTTAAGTCTATTCAATCTAATATTCACAGAATTTTGTGAAGATTCTTAGCCTATGATCAATGTGTTTCAGCTCAGGAGAATGTTACTGAGGGAGAAACAAACACTCAGATTGAGGAAGATGAAGGTTACAACAGAGCATGTGAATCAAAAGGAAGCAGCATAACACGGAGCAGGACTACTTGGCATCCTCCAATGGACCGGTTTTTCATCGGTCTGATGTTGGACCAAGCGAGAAGCGGAAACCAGATTGACGGTGTTTTCAGGAAACAATCATGGACTGAGATGGTTACTCTCTTCAACGCGAAATTCGAGTCTAATTTTAACGTTGATGTCTTGAAGAATCGGTACAAGACTCTGAGAAGACAGTTTAACGCAATCAAGAGGCTTCTTCGATCAGATGGGTTTGCTTGGGATGATGAGCGTCAAATGGTAACAGCTGATGATAATGTCTGGCAAGACTATATAAAGGTAACTGATTGCTGCTCAGTGTTAACGTTAAATGCTTAGAGGTCTCTTTTTAAGTGTTCTTGTTTGAAATCATTACAGGCACATAGAGATGCAAGGCAATTCATGACTCGGCCAATTCCGTACTACAAAGATTTGTGTGTGCTCTGTGGCGATTCCGAGATTGAGGAAAATGACTGCTTCGAAGCTATGGACTGGTTTGACCCAGAAACAGAGTTCCAAGAGTTCAAGTCCAGTGAAACAACAGATTTGCCTGTTTCAGCTGAGGAAGAAGATAGCAATTCTCTTTTGTTTGACCCCAAGAACAAAAGAGATCACCAACAACTTGATACTACTGATACAAACCCTATAAACTCAAAGAAGCCTCGAGTTGATGAAACCGAAACTAAAACCATAGCAATAGAGGACGCAGTTGAAGCTATTCAAGCGTTACCAGACATGGACGAGGAGCTTATATTAGATGCTTGTGATCTGCTTGAAGATGAAATAAAGGCGAAAACTTTCTTGGCTTTAGATGTGAAACTACGCAAGAAGTGGTTGTTAAGGAAACTCCGGCCTCAAGTAAGCAATGTAGAAGTTTGAAAGTTGAACAGAAGCTCATTTGACGTATATTATATAGACTACTCTAGTGGGCACTTTGCCAGAGTTTCATTTATGAATACTTGACTAAGAGCTATAAAGATTCAAACAATGTATCACATCTTGTTTCGTATTCTTATCTCAGAAGTCTTCGATGTGATTAAACATGGTTGATGAGACTAAACCTTGTACAAACTCTGTCTTCTTCGCCTTCTCTCGTAGCTCAGTATCTGACAATGGAGACAACAGTTTCCTGTCAAAAGCAAAATGTATCTTTAGACGAGGTAATGGAAGGCGGAGACAAGGAACGCAGAACAGAGATAATGTCAAAAAGTTGCTTACTTTTCTGCTGAATCCCTAATAGAGCTCTTGTCTTCCACGCTTGCTCCAGTTGATAAATTAGGCAGTACAAGCTTGGGAAGATTTGGTGATGGTGGATTGTAGATGAATGATAACAATGAGTCAGGAACAGTTTTAGATGAACGATTTGTAAACCGTGGCTCATCATCTATCAAAGACTCCAAGTACTTCTTTGTCCTTGGAGAAAATCCTGAATCTAACTCATTCTTGTGAAGGCTCTGCTTCTGTTCAACGTAAGTTTTCGTCAAGGAACCAAATGCAAGATGATAAGGTCATGTCTATGGTTAAAAAGTAAGTTGGAAAAAGGATATCTTGAAGAGATCTTGATGCTGCGAGGTAATGTGATCAACCATATCATTCTTCACCCGTCTGCTACAAACCGGACATATCTACATCAAAACCAAAGCTAATCTCATTCTCAGAGTCTCTGAACCGGTTCTAAGTCTCTAAAGGTGTGTACTTTAACCTTAAAAAGTGTCGAAAGATCCAAGAAATTACCCCATTGTTAGCGTCTAGTGCATGCTCCTCGTCGATATGGTCACACAATTCAGCTAAATCATAATCATCTGAGCAAAACGGGCACGGATAATTCACTGCCATCTCATCACCATCCTCGAACTCCATACAGGAACCTGAAAAAAAAAGAAAGTATACCAATCACAAAACTTTATCAACAGAAGAAAATTCATAAAATGACAAAATTTATTAAAGATTTGCCATTTCTCCATTATTAACAAGCGCCCAAGAGAACTTAATGGCCAAAAGATGAAACTTGATAAAGAAATTAAGAAAGACTGCGTAAACCCGAAATTCAAGATTCTAAGCCTAAATCCAATCGGAGAAAGAGGGGATTTTTCGAAACTAACCAGACTGAAACTTGTGTTCTAATCGAAGCTTCTTGGAAGAATCAAACCCACAAATGTCCAACAAATCTTCGTCCATCTGATTCCGAATCCAAGAAAGAAAGAAGAATTGGAAAATCTCAGACTCAGATCACTTTTCTAATTAAATGATATTCTTCTTCCTCCTCGTCCTCGTGCATTTATTTGCTTGTACCTGTCACTACTTTGTTGAGCCTCTCTCTCTTTTTACAAGAAAGTGCGACGAAACACTCCTTAAAGGCGAGACCTTTAATTAAATGAGCTTGCTTTTTCTCTCTACGGCGAGAGAATCAATCTATCCACAGACACGAATCTGTTGATAGAAAGTTAAGAAACTCCAAATGACTGAAATACCCCTTACGTGGTCAGTGAGCTTTTTTCTTTTACGCTCTGAAACTCTCTCTGCTGACTTTTAGCCGCCTCCAGTCAACATGGAAATTAAAGGGCTTTTTCGTCTTTTCGACAGACTTTAGCTTTTAAAGTGCGTCATCGACTCATCATCGTCTTAAAAACGTGTGCTCCACACACTAAACACTTTATTTGACCCAAAGGTGATAAAGAGCAACTGGAATAAAAAAGACCCAATATCTAAGTGGGCTTTAAAAGCCCAAACCATTCTGCTTCGTCGTTAAGTGTGTCTCGACGAAGAACACGCGCTAATGCAGCAGCGTTTTGCGATTCAGATTCATTACGAGTTCGTGAAATCTGAGCTCGGAAAATTCGATCTCGTCTTAGAAAGTTCCATTTTCCTGTAGAGAATTCGATTATTTTTTGAGATTGATTTGGGCTTGATGGCGACGAGGAATCGGACGACGGTGTACAGGAAGCACAGGGATGCGTGTAAGAGCGCTCGTGCTCCTTTATCTTTATCGGCTTCTGATTCCTTCGGTGGTCCGGTGATCGAAATGGTTAGCGGCTCGTTTACTCGGTCGAATCACACTGCTTACGCTCCTCTGAATTCCAGTGATCCTGGTCCGTCGAGGTAATTTATTGTTTGATTTCTTCCAAAAAATCGTAATCATGATTGATTGGGAAAGTTCTGTGCTACGGAACTAGAACTCTAAGCGAATTAGGTTACATAGTGATTTAAAGTAGAAGAAGGAAATGCAATTCACGGAATGTATGTAAATTGCTCAGTTTTATCGTTTTCACTTTTGCTCCATATGATTCAACATATTGAAATTCATTAGTTTCGCAAGTCAAATCATTTTCTTGATGATTCAACTATGGGGATGATTTAGAGCTAGTAGCTTTTGACATATTGTGTCGTTGGTTTGCTTAGTGAACGAAAGATGACAACTTGCGAATGTTTGCACTTTGCAGTAGCGATGCCTTCACAATTGGTCTCCCACCAGCTTGGGTAGATGATTCTGAGGAGATAACTTTTAATATACAAAGTGTGCGAGACAAAATGAGTGAGCTAGCAAAGGCTCATTCGAAGGCTCTAATGCCTACGTTTGGGGACAACAAAGGGATTCATCGTGCGGTCGAAATGCTCACTCATGAAATCACGGATCTGTTGAGGAATTCAGAAAAGAGACTGCAGAAGTTATCTACTCGAGGGCCTTCAGAAGAATCAAATCTCAGGAAAAATGTGCAGGTATTGTTGGACTTTTTCTGTATTGCGCTTGTTAACGATAAAAATGTGTGGCCATTACCTTTTCTAGTTGACTTTGGGTTATTCTATGATTTAAGTTTGTAAATTAGTACGAGGTTAAAGTTCTGTGTACATGTGTTAGCGGGGATCTCCAATGGACTTGACCTACTGTTTGACATACTGTTTTTGACAGCGTTCTCTTGCAACAGATCTTCAAAGCCTCTCCATGGAGCTTCGCAGAAAACAGTCTACTTATTTGAAACGTTTGCAGCAGCAGAAAGAGGTACTTTTTGCCCTTTTCTTCAAGAAAACTAACGAAAGATTTGATTCTTAGTACATTCATGTACCGTAAGTTGATGCTCTTATATATGTTTGGCTTCTCAAATCATAGGGTCAGGATGATGTAGATTTGGAGTTTAACATGAATGGAAACATGTCGAGACTTGATGAAGACGAGGAACTTGGTGGGATGGTGAGCGCTTTAACTGCTATGATTATCATTGAAATCGATAAACACTTCTTATGGCTATTCAAGCTAGAGCGGTTCAGTTTTTGCAATCAATTGTCATTGCCTTCATTCAACTGGCAGTACAATGAAAAATAACTGATCTTCAACAAAATTGGTAGGGTTTTGATGAACACCAGACAATCAAGTTGAAGGAAGGGCAACATGTCTCAGCGGAAAGGGAAAGAGAGATTCAGCAGGTAATGAGAAGTAGATATTTAACGAAGCTGCTTGCTTCACATTCAGTGGTTACTAAATTCAAATTTTGCCTCTAGGTTTTGGGATCCGTGAATGACCTTGCACAGATAATGAAGGACTTATCAGCTCTTGTGATTGACCAGGTTTCGAGCTGACTCATTTAAGCATATAATACATATACATTGAGTGGATACAAAGGAATCTCTAGTCTCTCACAATGACTTTTGTGTGTGTGTTTTTGTATCAATCAGGGTACAATAGTTGATCGAATAGACTACAATATCCAGAATGTTTCAACATCGGTAGAGGAAGGCTTTAAACAACTACAAAAGGTTTGATTCTTTACCAAAAAACTTGCTAAATTATTTTATTTTTTAATCTTAGAGAAATCACATAGATGTTTCTCTTTGATGTATATGATTAGGCGGAGAGAACACAAAGAGAAGGAGCAATGGTGAAATGTGCGACGATACTTCTTATACTCTGTATCATAATGATTGTTCTTTTAGTCCTCAAGAATATGTTGTTCTAGTCATTTACCACAACAGCTTGTCTTTTGTCAGACAATTAACAAACGTTAACCATGTCTTTCTCCTGTTCAATTCTCTCATTTTCCGAAGCTTGTTTCTTTAGATAATTAAAAGCTTTCAACCCAATTTTCTTGGTTTTGGTCTTTAGTATAGCGAGCAGATGAAGACTGATGGTGTTATCTTGTTCGTTTTCAAGGGATTTATATCAAATCAAGGAGACTGCAAGGTTCTTAAATAAAAAGATACATCAAGGAAATAAAGTTATAATATAAATGACATTGCCCAAGGCAGAGAGTAAAACGAGTATCTTGGCTTCACGGACTTTATTTTAGGCAGTCTCAACCGCAAAAGACTGAATCAGTGGTCCATAGGCAGTCGCAAGTGCAAAAGTATGTATCAGAGGTTCCAAGCAACTTGAAGATGATAGGGAATATGCAACGAGACTTACAGAAGCTGCAAATTGGGCGAGTTATAGTGCTATTAAGCACCACCTCATATGATCTGTTTTGAAACTTTATTGTGCTTCTTGGCATTATCCCTGCAGTGCCTCCGACCACACATTCTGTATGAAAACTAGCCTGCTGATCTTTTCACGTGTAGAACCACTTGCTTGGATCAGTTTCTGTCTCACAAATGTCACACCAGTATTTACCACTTGCCTCTTCACCATAGCATAGTGTGAGAGGATGATCATCAACTCTATGCTTTATAACATGTGACAAAGTGGCGCATTTGAATCCCAGGACAAATCCACAACCAACTTCAATGCAACTGAGCACATGAGATTCCTCTAAGTTGCAACCACTGCAGATTCCATCTTCGTCTCGTAGAATGTAATATAAAGGATGATCGGGATGACTTGGATGAACAAAGGGCTCAGAAATTGAACTGCACAGAACATCTAATTCCATATCACCATGCTGGTACACAAAACCATTAGACACTCTATAACAAGCATCACACACAAAGAAATCTGACTTTCTTGGAACTAAAGTAAGTCGTTCATTGTGTAGCACATGCCATTTCTTCTTTGGAAATTCAGCACACTTTTTGTGGAGCATGAAATCACAATCCATGATACAGCCATAGAAGGATTCGAGAGAGATGGGTTGGGTGCATGCGTTGCAATGCTTGTTGTCTTCACATAAAACACCATCAAAGTTGAGTCTTAGGTAATGCTCCTTGTGGCTGAAATGCTGTATTGTGTTGTCATCTATCACCACATATGGCTCTATATCTTCTGTTTCTTCCGGTATTCCTTCGAGTTCTTTCCCGTTCCACACATCTTTTCTTGTAGCGCATTTCGAATGCACGACATAGCCAGGACACTTTTGACAAGAATATCCCCCGCAAGTCCAGTCCACCTTCTGGCGACAAACCCCACATACAGAATTCAGTACACCAAGAAGAGAAGTGCGAGAAACACGGTGCTCGTGCCGGTTGATGTTTATGAGGCGGGGAAGGGTAATGCAGTCTTGATGGATCATGAAACCACATTGAACACATATATAAGGGCTTCGATCTCCCTTGAGCCCGCAAGCATTACATGTAAAAGAATCCAGTCTTGGAAGAAGGGTGAGTTGGTGATCATGAGCTTTCAAATCCACAAGATGTCGGGGAGGTGGGTTCAACACACAACACATATCCAAGCTGAAGTTGCAAGAAGAGCAATGATAAAACAGCTTATCATATATCCGTCTTCCGCAAAGACGACATCTACTATCAGAATAGTCCGGAATCGACCAGTGAGGAGCTTAAGAGGGTGTAAAGAATGGTAAGGGTGGTTAACCTCTGACGGGTGTTCAACGTCCGACGGATTCAGTAAAGAACGGAAGGCTAAGTTACACAAAATACATTTGTAAGGAAATCCTTCACATTTGCCATCACGATCGAACTTGACCCGGTCTTGGAAAAAGATGAGCTCGTGGCCATGCGGCTCCAAATTGTCAATAAGCCTTGGTGGTGGGTAATTGGCACAGTGTAGATCGAGGTCGAAGTCACAGATGTTACAACGATATAATAGGTTCACGATATCCCTTCCACATTTCTTGCATCTTTTATCTTGTGGGTCACTCTGAAGCCGAAGAGTGTGACCTGAGTGAAGTGGGTGTTCCATATATTCAGAGGACTCGCCGCATATCTTGTGGACGAAAAAATCGCAGATTTTGCAATAGTAGCCATCAGTGATAGATTCGAAGCGTCCACAGCAATCACCTCTTCGCATTTCATTCCAAGGCACCATAAGATGCTCGTGTATCAATGGTAGTGACACTCCCTCAGATTCCATGGTTGTACACTACGAAACCGAAGAAGAACAGTTGGAGGAATAAGAAAGATTGGATCTGTCTCCTCTATTCTCTTCTTCTCTCCACTCAAATATTATCCTCAAGTTTATTTTATTGATTTTTCTTTTTATTGAACAGTTGGCTTCAAACATACGTATTAATTGGAAACATACGTATATATTTTCCGGAGTAAAATAGTGATTTTAGATTATACAATGGATAAAAAAGTCTCAAACACTAAGCTTGGGACAGAAATCTAAAGTCACAAAAGGAGAAGTAAACTCATCGAAACAAGCCATCCTGATACGCTCCGGAGTCGCAGGAGTGTCCAAAGGGAACCATTTGTTGCCAAGACCCATCTCGGCTCTAGCCGCTTTGATCGCATCTTTAATCGCAAAGAAAACCGATGACGCCAGAAAAAACGGTGGCTCACCAACTGCTTTTGATGAATGTATCCCCTTTGAATTTGGATTCCCCTGATGAAAATGAAAAACCCTCTTGTGTCAGTTTCTTCAGAGGCAAGTAAAGTAACAAAGCTTTTGTAGTTGCTTACCTTGAGCAGAGAAACCTTGAAGTTGATGGGAATGTCGTTAATGGAAGGTATTTTGTAGTTTCCCGGTCCGGAGTTGAGTAGATTTCCCGGTTTAATCCATTTATGAGCTGCATCTCCCCATTTCAGTTCTTCTAGAGCTACCCAACCTAGCCCTTGTACGAATGCTCCTTCTATCTGCAAAATGATGATTTTTTTCAGAATTCAGACACAACAACAACACACTGTCTCTTCTTGAATTTAAGGAGAAGAGTGTGTACTTGTCCAATATCGATGGCTGGGTTAAGAGAATATCCAAGGTCCAACTTTATATCGACTGTTCTTGTGTGGAAGTCACCAGTTAATGTATCGATCTCAACTTCGGCAAATGCAGCTCCATAGGTGTAATATCTAAATGGGTTTCCTTTTCCAGATTCCCAGTCAAAGCCAATCTCGGGAACAATGTGAAAACCGTGAGCAGACAGGTCTATCCGTTGAAAATAGCACGCACTTGCCAGCTACAATAATACTCAAAAGCTATCACATAAAGATAATTTGTTCATCAATAAACATTACTTGATTCAATAAGACTTACCTCAGCAAAAGAGCTGAAATTAAGCTTGGACGCAACAGGCTCCATTCGTGCTTTAATCTGCTCACAAGCGTCCAACACTGCAGCACCGTACATATCAGAGCTCACAGAAGCAGCAGTTGGTGACGCATTTGGAACCTATCAAGAGACAAACCGTAAAGAATAAGAGAGCAAGAACATTTTTTGTGCTCTCCCTGAAACCATATTTACATTTTTTTTAAATTATACCTTGTCTGTGCTTGTCTCTGACACAAAAACTGAACTAAGGGGAATGTTAAAGGCGGACGCAGCAACTTGTGCAACCTTTGTATGCAATCCTTGACCCATCTCCACACCTCCATGTGTTACCAAAACAGTACCGTCGGTGTAAACATGGACCAGAGCACCGGCCTAATATGGCAAAATAAAGTTTGATAAGTATACAACAACCAAGATTCTTGCTTTGCTTTACAAAAAGAATCCACCAAAAGCAAAAAAGTACCTGGTTCATGAATGTTTTAGTAAACGATACGCCGAATTTTGTGGGAACCATAGCCACACCACGCTTTCTCCACCGATTGAGGCTATTATACTCGTCGACTTCTCTACGAGCTTTAAGAAAGTTGCAAGATACTTTCAGCTCCTTCCAGAGCTGATGCAATGTGCAGTTCTGAAGATGCTGAGAGTAATGCGTGATAGAACCTTCCGTTTGAAAGTTCATCTCCTAAAGTTACGTAAACACCAAGAAAACATCAAAACAAAACCGATGATTGGAGAGCAGAGTCTTTAAGAAAGACATTTCAACTCACTTTTATATCTTCAGGGCTTCTATCAAGTTCAGCTGCGACTCGCTGAATCCAGTTTTCAATTATAAGCATACCTTGAGGGGCTCCAAACCCTCGGAAAGCAGTGTTGCTGGGAAAATTAGTGAAACAAACGTTCCCTGTGATCCTCACATGCGGGATCTCATAAACATTATCCGCGTTGAACATGGCAATTTCGAGAACAGCATGCGAAAGATCCAAAGAGTTTCCACCATTGTTGTATATTTCAAGGTCATACGCCAATATTTTTCCTCCATTTGTAAAACCAACCTTGTACTTTCCGACAAAACTATGACGATGACCAGTTATCATCATGTCCACATCTCTGTCCAGTATGAGTTTCACAGGTCGGTTCAACAGGTAGGAAGGGACAGAAGCTGCAGCAGCTATGAAGGCCGATCTCGTTTCCTTGCCACCAAAGCCACCACCAAGACGTTTGGTTTTGCATACAACTTTAGACATTGGAAGACCGAGAACACGAGAAACATATTGCTGGTGCTTATGAGGATCCTACATACAAATCACATATTGCTCAAGCAGAAACAACATTTTCATTTTAGATTATGTAACAACTAAAATAGTTATATGCTTACTTGAGTGGATGAGATCATATGAACTTCGTTGCCTCCATCAATTGTCCAAACCAAACTACCATGAGGCTCCATGTAAAAGTGTTCCTGACCACCCATTTGAACCTCTCCCTCTATTATTCTATCACATTGTGCCGATTGAAAGCATAGCTCTACATCTCCTTTTCTTAGCATTTTCTCTGTGTTTGGGTGGAAACTTTTAGCATCGAGAGCCTCCTTGATTGATAATATCGATGGTAATTCTTCATACTCAACTTCAACTTTTCCTGCCGCAGTTTTTGCATTTTCATGTGTATCCGCAACAACCACACCAATGACCTGAAAGAGCCAGATAAGTGTTAAGAACACGTTTTGCCTGTAACACTTCCTCTGAGACACAGAGAAACATAAAGCTCCTCGCTTTGAAAGAAAGTGAAAACTGAAAGTTTCGAATCTTCTTACTTGTCCCACACACGTCACCACGTCCGTAGCAAATAATTCTTCGTCAGCAACCACCGGTCCAATCATATTATCCGCGGGAACATCTTTGGAAAGAAACAGACCAGCAAAACCAGGCGAAGATTTGGCTGCCGAATCATCAATTGAAAGTAAGCGAGCATGTGGCATTTTGCTTAGCACCAAAGCAGCATGCAAGGTATTAGGAGGCACCGGAGTATCATCAGTATATTCCGCCTCCCCTGTGACCTACATGAAGATTCAAGAGTGTGAGCTCATGTGTCATACTAATATTGGAGAATCAAAGCAATTTTGAGAACATTGGATGGACCAACATACTTGCATTCTCGCTGACTGATGGACTTCCGGCAAGCCGACAGACGTTCCATGTTTTACTGTCTCATAGTCTTGTCTTCCAACTCCACACTGCCGAGAAAATGGTTGCAAAGCTGACATATGGGAGGATGGGAAAGTCTCTATAGTGGGGTTGACATCACGTATATGATTTGAAACCCATAAGAAAAACTTAAGGAAGAAGCTTAGGATTAGAGATTTCCGAAACTCCACCATTCCACCAGGAGCATTTTCATCGATTAAGACATCACTTTGTATGACCTTTAACGCATCTTGCAGAAGACCTTTATTCCAACTCTTTCCTATTAGAAACTCCTCAGTCTTTCTTGCACGCAGAGAAACCGGAGCCACACCACCAAAAGCAACTGATGCGTCAGAAACGAACAATTCTTGTTCTTGACCTCTCTTTTCAAGAAACACACGCATTCCACCATTGACAATAGCTATATCATCATCCCTACGGTGTGACTGTTTAAATTCTTTCACGTACTCCAAGGGCCTTGTCCATGGTAGGAATACTGACAACAAGATCTCATTGCTTTCCATATCCACTTTACGATAACCAGTGAAGAAATCTTTTGCAGGGACGGACCTAACATCTCCACTGCAGTTGATTATCCGGAACTCTGCTCTCGAAGCCATCCAAAGAGGATTCAGATCAGATATTGGACTAGCTGTACAGATGTTTCCACCAATGGAAGCAACATTTCTTATCTGTGTCCCAGCAAACCACTTCAGCTTTTCAACAAAAGCCTTGCAAGCTGATGTCTCATGTGCAGGACGCTCATTTACAACCCTCTTGAATAGCCTCACGAGCTCAGAGAGTCTCAAAGCAGCACCAACCTCTACCCCATCGTCATTGACATTCACCGTGTTGAGTTCAGGGACTTGAGCAACAGATATCAGCACCTGATACTCTAACCTCTTTAGCCTCATTTCGATTCCCACCTCTGTATTACCTACCAGTAGTTTTGCATCAGGATGTTTCGCCTTGAGATCAAGCAAGTACTGAAGCCTTACGGGTCTGTACCAAACAAGCCCTCCATTTCCTCTCAGCATTAAAGAAGCTAGTTTCCTCAGAAAAAGTTCAGGAGGGAAAATAAGCTCCTTTTCTGTATACTTAGCCCCATCTGTCTCACTATAAGAGATAGGCTGAAATCTATCGCCATTACAAGTGCCTGCTGATCCACATGAACAAGGTTCACCAGTAGATGGGCAAATACTTGAACCATCTTGAAGACTAAGAGAAGATAAACCACTGTACAGAGCATCATTAGTTTTCGCAAAAACCCGAAACGCATCAACAATCGGTCTGTAACCAGTGCAACGACACAAGTTTCCTGCAAGGCATTCTTCAATCTCCTCCTCAGAAGGTGGGGTTTTATTTGACCTCAGTAACGCATACATCGACATGATAAACCCGGGAGTGCAAAACCCACACTGGGAACCATGAGAAGATGCTAATGACTCCTGAGAGAACAAGAATCACACCACGTTTTAGCAACATAGATTCTTTAGAAATGAGAAGAAAAGTAGAACTTAAATTCACCTGAAGTGGGTGCAAGCCAAGTTTGTGGTGACCAACTCCCTCAATGGATATTACATGCATTCCTTCTACAGAATAGAGAGGTGCTAAACAAGCGTTGACAGCATAATGCCTGCAATTACAGAAATAATCAACAAGAAGGCTATACTTAGGCAACCTAGAAGCAACGTATAGAGAGAGAGAGAGAGAAAGACGCACACGCATGTGTTTGATGTTCTGTCATAATTAGAGACCATGACCGTGCAAGCCCCACAACCACCTTCGCCGCATCCCAGCTTTGTCCCGGTCAGCCCTGAATCTAAAGGAAACAAGAAAATCAGATGTATAAAAATCAAAATTGAACTTGTCGAGTACTTTCAATCATTTCCAACACCAGAAATTTATCAGAACTCTAAGACCAAAATAATAGAGTCAAGGAAGTGAGCATGTAACTGACCAACCTCTGAGATATTCAAGAAGTGTCGTATGAGCCAAGCCATCAGGAAGGACTCTACGAACGCCATTAATGTACAGTATCGCCTCCGTATATCCCATCTCTCCTTCCTTCTTCAATAAACCCATAATAACTCAGTGATTATCTTTGATGAAACTCTTTGATTTCAACTTGAGAGCGGACTAAAGCAAGAAGATGGAGAAATTGATGATGCTTAAGTCAAAGTCAAGCGCATAAATTTCTTTCTCTCTGAATAGTCTTTTCTCCATTATGTACAAGCAAAAGCAAATCCTTTTTTCTAAAACATCTAAAAGATATTCAATAGTACCGTTTTTAGTCGTTACCAAACGTTGTTGAATTTTCAACGGTTGAAAATTCCGGCAATTTGTCGCTCAGCGACGTGAAACGAACAACGCCTACATTTCTCTTTCCTGCTTCAAATCGTGGTTAGATCCCAAAAACTTGATCCTATCCTTTTTCGAAACAGATTCGATTCCATAGGATTAAGCAATCCTTGCAAATTTTGGTGGAGCTGCTGCTTTTAGTTCACAGTGAGGGTTTAAGCGGTGGAAGAGCAGATCTCCGAATCACATGGTGCCTACCGTGCCTTGTATATCTACGGCTACATTGAGTTCGTCTAATTTCTCCGGTAAAGATACGGCAAAGTTTCGCCATGGCGATGAAACGGCTACGTGGACGGTGACGCTCGACTCACTGAAAGTAAAAAAATGTTACTATTAGTTATGGGCTTGGGCCATTTAGCTATGGGCCGAGGTTTACTTTGAAATTTGCGTATCAATTTGAACTATTGGACCGAGGTATAGTTTTGTTTTCATTGATTAATTTGAACAAACCTAAAATAGAAGAAACACAAATGAATCAAAAGGATCAAAAGTGAAAACATCTTTCAAGATAATAGTATTGAGTCTCAATTATCAACAAAAACCAAGTTACATTCATAAATAAATATATAATATCATCTTTCAAAATTGAACAAAGAAACAAACATAAATCTATAATGTTACGACGTCGTTGTGCTCTTTGTATTCCAAATAAGAGATTTGTCTCTGCAACTTGATCTGCTCATAGAACTTAGCAATGAACTCCTCTGCTCTCACATCCACCCCTTTCTCTTCTTCCTCATCATCCTTCACCGTGGTGCGATCACACTCTTCCGTATAAGATTCATCGTAACCGTACGATCTCACCTCATCGGAATCATCTTCACCGTCCATTTCAAAGTCATAGCCAAACTCTACAGGAGGAGCAATGCAGGGGAGGAGGGACCTGAGAGACGTGGGACGAGGCATCTTCTTCTTGACGTTAAATAACGGTGTTTCATCAAAAGAAAGCTGACGTTCACCGTAACGGGAGAGGTAGCTGTCACCATTATTATGATGAGCTAGGGCTTTGAGATGCTTGGAGAGCAAGTTACGTAGTTCGAACAAAGGCCATCTTTTGAAAACTCCACCTTTTCTCCCCCAGAGAAGAGCCATCCTCACGAGACTCCAAGCTTTATGTTTTACTGCGCTTCTACTGATTTTCTTCTTCGATGAATCCGCCATTGACGATTGATGCTCTGCAAAATATTGGTTCTTGGTGGTGGTTTGATCTGAGATTTGAGATTTTTTTTGTATGTATAAAAAGTGAAGTGAAGCTTTTTTTTTCTAGTGCTGGTTGGTTTTGGTTCTTGAAATGATTGTGTGTGTATGTATATATATACAAAAGAGTGCAGCTTTTGCTTCTTGTTTGCAATTTGCCCAACGCGGAGTAACAAATAAAAATATATTATCACATGTAATGTAACCAAAAAGAAGAAGAAAAGAAACTGGTTATCCTACGTGACAGCCTCATAGGCATTGAGCATTTTTTGTCTGAACTTTTTTGTCATTGATTAAGAAAAATAGAATTTAATTTCTCATTCAAGAACTCGAAATTTTAATACTTACATGTTTTTAATAACATATTTATAAGAGAAATTTTAAGACAAAAAATATTCATTTAGATTACATCGGAAAAGAAACATGCTTTGAGAATTTTGTAAGTATTTCCAAGAAATTTAAACAAAAAAAGATTTAAAGAAAACTTTACAAATAAGTTCATGTGGGTCACGGCTGTACGCGGACCATATCTTAGCTGTGTTTAGCCGTTTTGTTTCTCTATTTTACGCTTTTCTGTTTTATTTATTTTGTCGGTTTATGCTTTCTTATAAAAACCCTTTAAACTATATATGTATATTTTATTTATTTTTATAGTATTGTTTCAGTTCAACCTCTTTCAGTATTTTTGTTGTTTACAACCTCATTATTAATTTCAAGTTGCCAGTCTTGAGATGTGTACATTTAGATATTGTGTTTCTTTTTCAGTTTAAAACTAAAATTTATATGTTATGAAACAACGTTTTGCCGTTTATACAAAAAAAAAATCTTGATTATAGTAAATAAAAAGACAAAAAAAAATTATATTTATGAAATGCAAATATGTATGGGGTATTATAATTATCGCATAACTCGAAGTCTATATATACTTAGCTATTAAGGTGGCGCCATCTTAAGCCTTAAGGCCCTTAATTAACCTACAACTTACAAAGGTTTGTTACAGAGTTAAGGTTATTAATTTATTAAAGGAAATTTAACACACAAAACTGGAACTTTCGTTGTAATGAAATAAAGATAATAATTAAAATCAATTAAGCTTGAGACTTGCGAGAGAAGGTTGGATAATTAATTTAGTTGTGTGTGCCGTTGAATCATGTTGTTGCGGCTGTCTCCTTATTTCGTTACTAGTTTACACGAAACCGTGTTCCATTTCTAGGTACTGTAACGTGCTTTCTTTTTGGATCTGAGAAATATATAGATTCATGTATCTTTTAGTAATTTACTATTTTTCAACTTTTCAGAATAACGATATTGACAAACAACAACAATTTTGTTCAAACTTCAAAGTAAAATGTGAAAATTACAGTATACAAAATGCCTGGCGAATAATACTGTAAACTTTCGAGTGTTCGTTTATTTTTTTTTGGTAAAATGAGTGTTCGTTTAATTCTTTTGTTATACTCGCTAGCTACCTTTATTCCGGAATGTAGGTTAAATTCTTTTGAAGATCACGGTTGGAGATTAAAATTCGAATCGATGTAATGGAGTGACGAGTGATTTTGTAATTGCAACATCAAATTT